>JADLZN010005881.1:0-163782 GCA_018155175.1 Sinocyclocheilus anophthalmus
CACAATTACATTGTCATACTTTGACAGTAAAACTTATTTTCATATCAATGCAAGTCGGAATAGTAATTTTTCTTACCATTTTCAGCTTGTGGAGGATGACAGCTGCTCTCCCACTACTCGGGTGATTGCGGAGGTCACCCCTATTTTCCTCACGAGGCAACAAGTTGCCGGGGCACCTGCGTTTCAAGTGCCTTCTGGGAAATTTAGTTTTTAGTGGCGCTAAAGGAGTTCACTTTGTTGAAATAAAAACTACAGCTCCTACAAGTCACTACAATAAATCACAAACTAATAGATTCCTCTTCCATGAGTCGTGTATGGGACGTCCGACTTATTTCAGCGAATCGGTTCTTTCGAGCAGTTCGTTTCAAAGAACCGATACGAAAGACTGTTGTCGGGTCATTAAAACATAGTTTTAACTTAAATATATTTTGCATTTAAAATAAGCAATACAAAAAATGCTTTTGCACTTTTAATTAATACTACATATTTCAGAATGTTTTATTTATAGCCTTTATATAGCTTTTTTAAAAATAGATTATTTATACCTTTTTTTTTATCCCTGACTCTCAAAAAAGATTCACTAGGGCATTTAATTTGAAAGATTCAGTAATTTGAAGATTATTGTGCGTGATAAATATAATTTGCTCACAAAAATAACATATAATAAAGCAGTTTATGCGAAATAAATGCACAAATGCACTTAGTTTAAATATTTGTGTAAGTTCAATTTGGACAGTAAAGTATTAATGGAAAATAACCACAACATTCCTCGTAAAGACAATGTAATATGTTAAGAATCGATCGGGTTTCTGAACTCATGTAAATCCTGATCCCGACTAAGGAACAACCCGGAAGATATTAGAATACCGTAATGTTTGGAAAACAACGCGGGTGAAAAGTAAACAGTGATGGAGAGTTGCGTTCGTTGCTTAGACACTCTTGAAATCATGAACATGTCAATGGTTATGGGAAAATTAGACTCAAAATGATTAATAGACGCACGCACAATTATTAATGTACTGCATACATTTTATACATGTATTTTACTAACCACAAACAAATGCCTTTCGATTTGTGTCTGTGGAATTCGGGATTGAATGATTGTGCAGCGATTTGAACAAATGCAGACATGTTTGTGTATAAAAATGTTCTGTATTAATATATCATAAATTGCTCATGCAAAAAGGCAGAGTTGCTATTGAAGTAGAGTTGTTTACGTGCTTAAAGATGTTTTCAAATGTACTCATTTTCAAATTATTTATTTTCAGTTATTCTAGCAAATATTATGTAAATAAATATTACATTTAATTGCAGTTAGTATTATGCTTGTGTTATTTATTATCTTTTAATTAAATAGTGTGACATCAGCTATATTGTCACGAATCCGGTCCATGAACTTTCCAATTCATTGACTCTCGCACTACACACTGTTGCACATCACCCCGGACTACATTTCCCATCATGCATTGCACTGATTGCACAGCACGAATTGCACACACCTGTTTACAATGATTGCACCCAGCTGTTTCATATCAATCCCTCACTATTTAACACTCACTCTGAACCCTTCCCTCTGCCGAGTATTGTTTCAGCGTTTATCACTCTCCTAGAGATAGCTACCTTACGGAGCCCTAGTCATTTGCCTTAGCCCTAGTCATTTGCCTTAGCCCTAGCCTTTTGCCCTAGTCATTAGCCTTAGCCTTAGGCCTAGTCATTTGCCTTAGCCCTAGTCATTTGCCTTAGCCCTAGTCATTTGCCTTAGCCCTAGTCATTTGCCTTAGCCCTAGTCATTTGCCTTAGCCCTAGTCATTTGCCTTAGCCCTAGTCATTAGCCTTAGCCCTAGTCATTAGCCTTACCCTTAGCCCTAGCCTTAGCCTTAGCCCTAGCCCTAGCCCTAGCCCAGCTGTTTTCCCGGTTTCTGATCTTCGCCTGGTTCTCTGGATTTCCCTTAGTCTTGTCCCTTCTGACTCTGTCTGCCCATCGTCGACCCACGCTAGCCCTAGGTTTATTCTTGTGTCTTGCCCGCCATATACATGTTTGCCTCTGTTTGACCCTGCCTGCTTTGACCATGTCTCTGTCTTCTCCACAATAAAGCCTTGCAGATGGATCCCAACGTCTCACGTGTCATCAGTTCTGTAACAGAATACTCGGCCACACAAAGATCCAGCGGCTTCTCGGATGGACATTGGCAAGGTATGGACCATGGTCACCCGGCTGTTTGATTTGAGACAGGGGAGCTCACCTATTGAGGAATACGTCGCTCAGTTCTGTGAGTTATCTTTTAGGGTACCTTTTGAGGAGGTCACCTTAAAGGATATCTTCCGTTATGGACTAAATTAATCCATAAAATCATGGATGCCAGAAGGTAAATTTTAATTGTAGTCTAAAGGACTTTATAGACTATGCTTTGCTGACTGCTGGTTCAGCGTTCACTGTGGGTATCACGGAGGAACGCGACCCCGCACTCACTCGTGTAATGGCGGCCGCACTAGAGCACGCTCACAAAATGGCGGCGACAGCGGAGTCTGATCGCAAAATGGCAGACACAACAGATCTTCCTGAGGCAAGTCAAGCCACAGTTGATCATCATGAGTCAAAGCAAGTCACAGTTTATGATCACGAGTCTAGTCCAGTCACAGTTGATAGTTATGAGTCTAGTCAAGTCACAGTTGATCATCATGGGGCAAATCAAGTCACAGTTTCTGATCATGAGTCTAGTCAAGTCACAGTTGATTGTCATGAGTCAAGTCAGGTTGCAATTCATTATCACGAGCTAGTCTAGTCACAGTTGTTCTTCCTGAGTTCAGTCAAGTCACAACTGACATTCATGAGTCTAGTCAAGTCACAACTGTTCGTCATGAGGCAAGTCAGGTCACAGTTGATCTTCCTCCGTCAAGTCTAGTCACCACCGATCTTCCTGAGTTGAATTTAGTCACAGTTGATCATAATGAGTCAAGTCAGGTCACTGCTAATCTTCAGGAATCAAGTCAAGTCGCAGCTGATATTCATGAATCTAGTCAGGTCACAACTGATCTTCATGAGTCCAGTCAAGTCTCAGCTGATCTGCCAGAGCCTCATCAGGTCTCAGCTATTCATCCAGATTCACGTCGCATCACAGCTGTTCATCCAGAGTCACGTCACAGCTGTTCGTCCAGAGTCACGTCACGTCACAGCTGACCTTCTAGAGTCTCAACACGTCTCAGCTATTCATCCAGAGTCTCGCCACGTCTCAGCTATTCATTCAGAGTCGCGTCACGTCTCAGCTAGTCATCCAGATTCACGTCGCATCACAGCTAATCATCCAGAGTCAGGTCACATCCTGTCTGTTGCACCCAGAGTGTCGGGGTCGGTCCGTTGGTATTCCAGTCTGGTGTCCAGTGTGAGGGATGCACCGCTGGTGTCTGCACGCGCAGCTGGTATCCCCAAACCCACTCACTCTAACCCTTCTTTTCCTGAACTCATTCCCCTGTCTGAAGCGCTTCCCTTGATGGGGATCGCTTTTTGGTGTGTTTGGGCTGCATACACCACCACAGAACTCCAAAGGCGGCGGCGCCCACTATTAGGTCTCCAGAGGTGGCGGCTGAAGCTGCAGAATCTCCTGAGTTAGTGGTGTTCGCTGCTGTGTTCCCCGAAGCAATGGTGCCTGCTGCACTTTCTCCAGAGGTGGTGGCTGAGGCTGCAAAACCTCCCAAGGCAGCGGCGCTCGCTTCAGCTCCTAGGATGGTGGTGGCACCCAGAAATACACTTTCAGCCTGTCATGTCACGGTCGAAGGAACCATTGCTGAACTCTGTACCTGTCCTGTTAAGGAGAATACTAATGAACTATCCCTGTTTCCTGATGGTACGGCTGTAGAACCTCCAGAGGTGGCGGCATCCGCTGCAGAACCTCCAGAGGTTTCAGTGGTATCCAGCTATGAACTTCCTGCCTGTCCTGTTCCGGCCAAGGAGGCCGTCTATGAACTCCCTGCCTGTCCTGTTCCGGCCAAGGAGGCCGTCTATGAACTCTCTGCCTGTCCTGTTCCGGCCAAGGAGGCCGTCTATGAACTCTCTGCTTGTCCTGTTCCGGCCAAGGAGGCCGTCTCTGAACTTCCTGCCTGTCCTGTTCCGGCCAAGGAGGCCGTCTATGAACTTCCTGCCTGTCCTGTTCCGGCCAAGGAGGCCGCCTATGAACTTCCTGCCTGTTCTGTTCCGGCCAAGGAGGCCGTCTCTGAACTCTCTGCTTGTCCTGTTCCGGCCAAGTAGGCCGCCTATGAACTCTCTGTCTGTCCTTTTCCGGCCAAGGAGGCCGTCTCTGAACGTCCGCCTGTCTGTTCCCGCCAAGGAGGCCGTCTCTGAACTTCCTGCCTGCCCTGTTCCGGCCAAGGAGGCCGCCTAAGAACTCTCTGCCTGTTCGGTTCCGGCCAAGGAGGCCATCTATGAAAACACTGCTCGTCCTGTTCCAGCCAAGGAGGCAGTCGATGAACTCCCTGCCTGTTCTGTTCCGGCCAAGGAGGCCGGCTATGACCTCTTTGTCTATACTGAAACTATAGAGGCGTTTGCAGCTCCCGCGCGTCTGCACAGCTATAGAGGCCGTCGTCGGGGTTCCTCAGCCTGTATGTCCCGGTCTATGGAGGAAGTTTGTGATTATTGTGTGCCAGGGAGGCTGCCCATGAATGCTCAGTCTTGTCTATCAACCCCAATGTTCTGTCGGTGTTGTCTGTCTCTGCTCTCTCGTCGTTACAGTCTCTGCCATGGTCTCCTGATCGGTGTGGTTCACCAAGAGGGTTTCTTGTTCCTTCTGCTCCGCCGTGGTGGTCCTCCGCTCCGCCGTGGGGGTCCTCTGCTCCGCCGTGGTGGTCCTCTGCTCCGACGTGGTGGTCTTCTGCTGCGCCGTGGTGGTCCTCTGCCCCGCCGAGGTAGTCTACTGTTGGGCTCTGGTGGTCTTCTGCTCCGCCGTCGTGGTCTACTGTCTGGCTCTGGTGGTCTTCTGCTCCGCCGTGGTGGTCTACTGTCTGGCTCTGGTGGTACTCTGCTCCGCCGTGGGGGTCTTTGGTCCCGTCTGCTCTGCTGTGGTGGTCATCAGCTCTGCCTCAGTCCCTGGTCTCTCAAATCCTTGGACCTGGCCCTCCGTCCCTACCCCTGTTCCGCCTCCACTCCACCGCCCTCCAGAATCGTAAAGGGTTTTGAGCGTCTGGAAGCCACTCCTTGGGGGGAGGCTCTGTCACGAATCCTGTCCATGGACTTCCAATTCCTGACTCTCGACATTACACACTGGTTGCACATACCCGGAACTACATTCCATCATTCATTGCACTGATTGCACACAGCATTGATTGCAAACAGCACTGATTGCACACAGCTGTCAATCACACCTTCCCTATATATACACTCACTCTGATCCCTTCCCCCTGCCGAGTATTGTTCAGCGTTTATCACTCCCCTAGCGATAGCTAAACTACGGAGCCTGTCATTGCCTTAGGCCCTAGTCATTTGCCTAGTCATTAGCTTAGACCTTAGCCTTAGCCCTAGCCTTAGCCTTAGCCTTGTCTGTTTTCTTGGTTTCTGATCCTTGCCTGGTTTCCTGGATTTATTCCTTTAGTCTCGCCCTTTTGATTCTGTTTGCCGATCGTTGACCTGTGCTAGCCCTAGGACTATTCTTTTGTTTTGCCCACCATATACCTGTCTGTCTCTGTTTGACCCTGCCTGCTTCATGACCACTTCTCTGTCTTCTCCACAATAAAGCTGCACATGGATCCGCACGTATCACGTCTCGTCAGCTCTGTAACAGATATATCGGTCATAGACTACCCTGCTGTCGGCCAAAATATCAGCCATAAAAACTTAAATAGTCAAACCACTAGATATTACAAATTATAAATAATTCAATTGACCTTTAAATATACAAAAAAAAAATCATTTAAAATTGATTTAAATGGTGTAGAATGTCACACCGCTATGTCAACTACCTGTGTGTTTGTGTGTACAGGTTGGGTTATACTATCAAGGAAAATATCATTTAACCTGATATATAAACAATGAATTTATAAATTTGTGCGTGTGTGTATTATCAACATGCACAAGGCAGGCTGTGGTCACTGGAGTGTGTGCTCTGCGATTAAAGCATTGTGCGCTTTTGTGTGTGTGGGTGTGTGTGTGAGGGGGAGAGAGAGGGATGTGTACAGTATGTGTGTAGACTAGCCCTTTTATTTTATAAATGTATGTGTAGATTAACATTTTGTGCTCATTCACAATATACATGATGTTGTGTATGATGAATATATATTCTTATAAATTCTTTACTTCATCTTATCTATTTTGCAAGAAGGCAATTGCATCTGTGTGTGGGTTAAACTGCAAGTATGAAGGCATGAGTGCGTGTATCGATCTCATGGCATCTTTTGGTCTGCGTGAGCAGGTGAGTGTACATATCTGCGGATGTGACATCTGTGTGAGCGTGTGTGTGTGTGTGTGGGAAGGGGCGGGGCATGTGAGGTGGACAGACAGATGTCGTGATGAATTGATAATGGAGCAAACAGTGTTGTGGATTTGAATGCTAAACCTCCAGTCTGCAGTAGAGGGAGGGACCTGCCCTCTCCACTGCAATGTGTGTGTGTCTGTGTCAGCAGCTCGGACAGCAAGCCGCACTCACGAGCAGCCTAGGCTCATAACAGGATTTTACACTTGTTTATTATCCTCCGCTATTTATTACTCCATCCTATCTCATCCTTTTTCATGAAAAATTTCCTTTCTCACCTATAGCGTCTGTTTTTACTTACCGCGTCTGCTCTCTCTCCCTCCACCTCCCTTCTTCTCAATATTCCTCTCCAGCTCTCTGCCTCTTGTGATTCTCATCTCTCTCTCTCTCTCTCTTCCCTCACTCTCTCCCTGTTTGCCGCATCTTTGCTCCTCACTCCGTCCTCCTCTCTATCATGCCCAACCTCATCTCTCTCTCACTCTCTCACAGTCTTCATTGGGATGACTGTGGTACAGTGTTGCGAAAGCAGACCAAACAAATACAATGAGGTCTCACAAAATGTCAGAAAATGAAAACAAGTTTAAAGTCAACATTAAAGGGAAATTCACCCTATTTCCTAAATACATGTTATTGATTTTATTGTGATTGATTCATCTATGCATAATGCTTATGTTCTGTCTGTCTTCTTTTTTTTTTGACCGTGTAATTTTAATCAAAAGTTCATAAAGCGATCTTCTGCTGAAAACAACAGTCTCTCTCTGGTGACCGTCAGACTTCTCCAATTATTTAGTCCACTGAAACCCTGTTTCTTTCCTGTCCTTTTGCAAGATGGCATTTAGATCTGCCTTCATCCAATCAATATCCATCCATTTTCAGTACCATTCAGTTGTATGTCACAATACAGAAGAACAGATCTTCTACAGATCTTGCTACTTTCATTGTATTATGACTTTAAGACATAATTGAGCATGACACACAAATGTTTTTTTGTGTGACACGGAGCAGTCGGCGAGTCTGTTTGTTTGCATGAACAAACATGTGTGTGAGGGTGCGTGTGTGTGTGAGTGTATTTTTAAATTTTCATTAGCACTTTATTTAGCATAATTTGTTAAGTTTTCCAGACAAAATGCAAGTCTAATTTATTGATGTAGTGCTTTTAACGAAACACATCCTGATGTTAATGTTAATAATGTCTTAATATCTTCATGACTTTTTTCGAAGGCATTTTCACATTTAGCAGATTAGAGCTTGGTAATAATATAGTTTACATTTTGTGATGATACAAGCAATAAAGCAGTTGAGATTTGCTATATAGTACATATTGCTTTTCGTATATAGTGTGCATGTGGATAAAGATGGACATATATATCCAATTTTATATAAAGAGCTGGGTGATAATATACTTTGTATTTTGTGACGATATTTAAACAAGCAGCTGAGTTTTGATTTGGAAGGTATTGAATCGAAAAACTGTTTTTGTTTATACAGTGAAACAAAACAGCACTGAAACCCCTTGACTTTATTTGTATGGACAAAAACATTTTTCAAAATATCATCTTTTGTGTTCAACATGAATAAACGACACACAGGCTAATTTTCCTTTTTGGGTGAACTATCACTTTTCCATTATGTGATTCCGTTTGTTTAGTTTGGTGCCATTTAAAATGTGGTATTTTTTTTCAAATTCATGGGAGAAGGGACAGATGGTTTGATGATGGCACAGTATGGCATGGAAAATGTTATTCGTGTGCACAGGGTCTCCCTCTTTCTATGTGTTTCTCTTTTCCCCTCCAACTGCAGCGGCCCACCTTAATCAGAAACATCAGCGGTGATAAAAGCATCCACCCTCCTCAAAACACCTCCCTATTCGCTTCCTCTCATTCCTCTCAGCTTTTAGCATCCCTACAAGCCATACGTTAAGCCTTCCCTGGTCTCCAATGAAATGAGCCGAGCCTGTTTCTGAACTGGCTGGAATCGAACTGGATGGGGCTTGTCTATCTTCTTTCTCACACTCAACACTCACTCACACACACCACACACACGACGCACCCTTACACACTCACGTTCACGCAAACAAACAGACTCAGTCTCGCCGACTGCTCCGTGTCAGGCGGGCACACGCACATGCATGCGCTGCCGTCCTCACACAAATAGACGCACCAACACACTCTCGGTCAATTCGGTGGCTTCAACCTTGGGATGAGGTGATGTTTTGGGACAGGAAACACGGAGCAATGGGTAATTCCCAACGCCGGGCCAAAGGGAGGCATAAAACCAAGGGGGCAACAGGTAAAGCACACATACATGTACCTGTGTCACACCTAGATGTGTGCACGGATTTATCACACACGCATTCTTGCACTACATCACACTCCACAATGCCACAGTCTTATTTCACCCTCTCTTCAGGTGTTGTACATGTCATCTTGTTTGTATGTGCAAAGATGTGAGAGGATATCAATTTCATGACTGGGTCCAGGGGCTAATCAGTGTTGCTACTGTAGTCAGGGTCACTGCTGGGTTTAAAATCACTGCTCGCTCTCTCTTTATCGCTGTGAGCTCTTAGAAACCTCTTGCGCTTTCTTCCCTTTATCCAAAAAAGATTGAAAAGGAAAGGACCAAAGAAGTGACAAGCCTTAAGAAGCGTGTACCCACACAGACACAGAAACAACCGGAGTCGGAGAGGATCAGAGAGAATGAGGAACAAAATAAAAGATGAGAGGAGAGGGGAAAGCGGTGGCGGGAAATGGATTGGGAGGAGAGAGGTTTAAGACAGACGAGGAGTGATGGCAGTTCGAGAATATGATCAGGACGGGGAGATGAAAAAGACAGAGGGAGGAGGGAAGTGTGGAGATGGGGAGCTGTCATTCTGTCAGCCTGTGAATTAGAGAGGACACACACACACACACACACACACACACACACTAAATGGGTACAAGCAAACATACGTCTTCTTTAACACTATCACACTCTCTCAAGAACCTCCTAGATATAAGAATGGAGATAAATTCCAGTGCTTTATAGACATAAAAGCATACACATCTTAAGTAGAGATGAACCTATTCATGGCCACAGAGCTCACCAGCTGAGCCTGTATGGTGTTTAAAAGAAGGCAGCTTCATGGTATTTTTAGGGAGCAGAATCAAGCATGCTTCTCTTTGTCTTTCAATGTTGGCTTTTTAAATGTTGCTTGGCTGGTTTCAGAATCCACTGTGCAGTGTATTTTGTTGGTTTCCCGAATTTGTCCGATTCTAATTCTGGTTCTTATTTCTGATTCTGAATCCAGCATTAATTTTGGCATAATTTTTACTGGATGGTTTCGAATCAGTAGAGTGTCAGAGTAAAGTGATTCTGTTTGTGATTCTTATTCCAAATCTTATTTGTTTTCTGATTTTAATTCTGAATCCAGTATTTGCTGTAAAGTGTTTTTTTTTTTCAGTGTACTTGAAGATTCAGAATCAGTGAATCATAAAAAGCGGTTCTGATTCAGTTTTTGATTCTGATTACTGATACTAACTTCTGGTTCTGTTTTTTTTTTGGTACTGTGTGTTTTTAAACCAGTGATTTAAAGTGATTCCATTTAAATTTTTATTCTGAATGTTTTTATTATTTTGTTTCAAATTTAGATTTCACCATAGCAGTGGGAGGTGTTCAGAGCACTGGATGGTTTTAAAGAGGTGATTCAGAATAAAGAGATCTGTTTGTAATTCTTATTTTGAATATTATTTTATTTCTGAACCCAATTCGGAATCTGAATCTGAATCCAGTGTTCACTGTAAAGTGTTTTTTCAGCGTACTGGAATGATCTGAATCTGAATCACTGGGAGATTCTTGATCCATTGTCCACCATGCAGTGCATTTCAGAATCTGTAATGTGGAATGAAGTGATCGTATTGTAATTCTGATTCTCATTTCTTATTCTGATTCATGCCATTAGCCCTGAGTGTGCAGTCTTTGCAGTGTTTTAAATCAAGTTATTGATGGTTGAGCACAGCTCTAGCACTCAAATATTCAAATGCAAACAACTGGTGATGTATTTGTGTGTTTGTGTAATGTCTGGAGTGCACAGTGCTCTGTACGCACATTGCTTTCTATACACACATTGTTTTCATTCATACTTTTCTCTCCCAGTCTGACGTCATGCTCTCAGAGAAGGGCCGTACCCCGACATGAACAGAAAGAGAGAGAGAGAGAGAGAGCGAGCTGTTTGTTGCTGTTGGAGACGCGGGCACTGTTTTCTGCACGGACAGTGGTATTGCCATTCATTGAAAAGCCTGTTCATGCTTCCAGTATGTGTGTGTTTCCCCACACTTGACTGCGTCAGAGTTCCTGTGTCAACCTATGAGATGTCTTAGTTTTGCGCACCTAATTGAACTACATATGAGTGATCTACAATATATAAACAGAAATTGTCAACATTCAAGCAGATGATCAGTAAGACGCACATGGTGTTCTTAACAGAAGTGTGTGAAAATACTTGAAACCTGTATCTGACCAGTACAACATGCGCCATACTTGAAAGAGTGTTTTTCTCACCACTGGTTTAGTGGCTCTGATTGTTTCATACAAAAACACAGATATATCTGGTGTGAAGATTTGTGTTTTTGGATTTGTGTATGTGAGATAGTGATCCTAATCTGTGTGCCTTTGACCTTGTATGTCACAAGCAGTTTGGACACATAAATGCAGCTGTTGGTTAGATGGAAGTCATATAATGAAACTTTCTGTGTCATCTTATGTATTAGTTATCTATTTCTGTATATTTGTGTTGCATCTGTATTCATGTGATCATTGCAAAAATGTAATCATACAACATTCACCTTTCCATTTTACCCATCTTAAATCATAATATGTTCAGGGTCTAAAATTCTCTCCTCATTGCTACACCTACCAATGGGGAATGAACGGCGAAGGTTTAACCACCCCAACATTTTTGTCTGTTCACACAGTCATATTATTTAGATTTTTCCATCAGCGCATCTCATTGTGTCAGTCTCCATCTCTCATTGAAGCAGCATCTTCCAAAAAAAACACCTGAAAGACACATAAGGTTTTGTTCTTTTTAGATTTTTGTTTGGTAGCTGAATGTGAGGATAGCACATTCACTACTGTCAAAGTTTGGGGTCGCCGAAGATAAAGTTTTTTTTTTTAAAGACTGTTTTATGGTCACCAACACTGCATTTTAATAATTGGTCAAAATACTGTGTAACCCATAAGAACGTGTGCCTATTACACTTAAAACAGTTTTCTATTATAATATATTTTAAAATGTACTTTATTCCTGTGATGGCAAAACTGAATTTTTCTCCAGTTTTCAGTGATCCTTCAGACATCATTCTAATATCAGTTTGGTGCGTATGTTTATCATGGTTCAAACATTTGTCTGCCTATATTTCTGTGGACGGTGCTAATTTTTTGGATGCGTATATGAATTGAAAGTTCAAAAGAAGAGCATTTGTTTAATTTTTTTGGACAGTAAAAGTGACTTTACTGTTACTTTTGATCAGTTTCCTTGCCAAATTGTTGACAGTAGTGTTAATGTCACCACATTAATTTTAGACTCTTATTTAGAATCTTATTTTCTTTAAACATCCTACATAAACGTTTGTTTTGAGATAAAAGTCCTTAAAAGATGGATGTTCCACAGCAGATGTACGTTATGTATATTATCCTATATTTAATTGCATTTCTTTGTAAAGTTACCTTCCACGGGCATTGATGCTTGGCAAGTGTTCATTTTGGACACTGGTAAGTGTTTTGCTTGAGTGGTTGGTTAATGTTCAGTGTGGTTGTGACTTTGTGGTCTTTATAGCTGCTCTGATCGCCTGTGAGTATTTCCAGACATCTCATTGGCTGTTTTGCTGTCACCTCCAGCAGGACAGGAAGGCACTCGTGAGCATGGGAAGGAAAAAGCAGTGCTGTGTTGACAATAGAGTGGGGAGGGGGACAACCTAAAACACTGAGTGCTCATGTATCCTGCCTCTCTCTCTCCTTCCCTCCCTCTTTCGCCCAGTGCCTCACTCCCACCTCAGATTTTGGTAACTCTAGAGGTCTGTGCCACTAGACCTTTTCTTTCATAACTCTCCCTCCATCTATGGATGTTATTATGGAGACGCTAAATGTCTTCAGAGGAAAAACAGGTAGGGTTAGCGATCCTGTATGTTCTGTGTAGACCGCAAGAGCCATGACTGGAACAGAGCATGTAATAGGATAATTTCTTAAATATTTTAAACTCAGAGACCCGCTGTGACTGCTGGAAGTATAAAAACGCTCTATAGTGAGACATTGAGGTCAGACAGTAATGCAGGAGGACGTCTGTCAGAGGGTTTCTTTGAGATGGGAGATCATCTTCTCTCCTGAAGCAGGATTTGTGAGCTTACGCTGTTAGCATTTGTGTTGTAAAGGTTGTAGTCTGTCAGATTTAATAATGAGCTTGAGATTTGAGAGTCTATGCTTTTAGTCTGCGCTGAATAATTCTGTTGATGACATAAAAATAATATGTTTGGGCTGACAAAGTTAATGGGCTTGATGTAATATGACTAATGTAATATAATAACAAAAAAATGACTGTTTTGTGTGCCATTGTATGTGTGCGTGCAGCAGTGTGTGTTTACCTTGCTCATGGAATTATAACACACCTCTGTGAAAGTGATCCTGGGTCACAGAGATTCATAACAGTCTCATATACTCAAAACATGCTGAAGCTCAAGACACGGGACTGGTACCCATTTGCCATTCCAGTTTTCACTCTGCCTTGGGTTCATATTTCAGCACTGAATTCCAGCTTAAAGTCCCACTAACTCGGGAAATAATACAATGACACTCACTGTAATTCCCACACAGACAACACACACACACACACATATACACAAGGCCAGTTTGAATATAGACCTGCAGAGATGCTGAAGCTGTGCACAACATGACAACACACACTTTCTCTGCTCATACATTACATGCACTGTTATGGAAGGCTTCCAGAGCTCACTGGCTAATTATGCATGTAAAATGAATGGGAGAGAAAATTAAGCCTCATATAATTTTTATGCAAACGAGTTTCTAAATGAAGCCTTTGAGTCCAGGCGGCCACACAGTCTGACTGACAGTCTAAATGCATGAGAGGAAAAAGCTGCAGCGAGAGTTAAACCTGTATGTGTGTGTGTGTAGCACATATATTTTCCAGTGTGTGTTCACACATGGTTTTTTGAGACTTCTGCCAAACCTCTGTCTTTATCAGTCATCTATTGATCCTGCCACTGACAGACATTCCAGCAAAAAGCCAGCTGCTCACAAACACAAACTCCCTCTCTTTTTCCATGCAGTTACACTTTCACACAAACACAATCTTATTTTTATTTATGACTTTTCACACTTTGCTTCTTTGCACATACCTTGTCTTGCATGTGATCTTTCCATTTCTGTCTCTCATTGCACCATCTTGAGCCTGCATACCCTGCAAGAGGCTGGACGAGATGACCCATATTTGAACCATATATGATACTTGTTTGTCATTAAGAATAGAGTGACAGAAAAAGAGAAATATTTCATAAAAAGGCTAATTAAACTCTTACAAAAACTACACTGGCAGTTTCAAACATATATCGGCATTGACTCTTTTCAGCTTAGTTTTCTTTCCGTTTCCAGGTCTGTTGATCAATGACATCATTTAGTGGTCTCTGTAGAGGTACAGTAACTTATTTGTTTAATGAGCAAGGTCTTTTGTTCAGGTACTCAGAATTTCTTTCCAAATACTAATAACCCCAAAATAATTTGCAATAGTTTTGGGAGCTATCCCCTCTGGTTTATGTATGCTTTTTAAAAACTGTAGTTACTCCTCAGTATCTACTGCATCCTTTCCTAAAACTTGTGATACTCCTGTTGGTAAAATTTGTTTCTCTGAGTCGAAAGCCAAAAACTATAAAATACGATAAGATACTTTATTATAAGATATGATTCGGGTGTGCCACATGTGGGATCGCCACTTTTGGATAGATAATGTGTTGTTTGGTTAACGACCTTAATTAGGATAAAAAATCTGAGTCGTCTACACAGCAAAAGTGTTCTTTCTCACAAACAAGGTGAAAGAAATTTATTTTAAGCTCATACACAGGTTCTACCCTGTAAAGAGGTTTATACAAAGATTTAAATCTGACATTGAGCTAACATGCACTTTTTGTTCATATTCTGAAGAAACTGTGGTACATTTATTTTGGTCATGTCGCTACACTCAGAAGCTTTGGGATGATATTGGTGTGTTTGTCAAGTGTAAGATTTTGCCAGGCTTCTTAGTACATATGAGAAACATTATATTTGGGTATTATGACTCCGACCCCTCAAAGGAAAATATCTGTTTTGTTATTAATTTATTTTTTTTCCTAAGCAAATTTCACATTCACAAAAGCAAATTTTCAAGCTGTAAACCTGTCTTCTCTGTCTTTCTAAAATAAATGGAAAATTATTTGAATGTAATTTCAGTATCTAATAATAAGAAAGCTATAAGGACTGTTATGATTTGCTCTGGCTTTGATCTTTTCATGTGATCGTGTTTAGATGATGGCCCTCTTATCTTATCTTATCTTTATTTTTATTTTATTCTTTTTGTGATTTGTTTCCATTTTATTTTTGTGGCTGATATTATGTGATGTATGCTTATTCTTCTGGATGTTCCCGTTCTCTGCAAAAAAAAAAAAAAAGGTACTTATTGATTACTTTTCAAATAACAATATTCTCAAGTGAGAAGCATGTATAATAGGTCAAAAATTCAGGTAAATTACATTACAAAACAACTTTATAAATACAATGGTTGTAAACTACCAACAATATAAATAATAAGAATCACATAAATGATATTAAAATATAAAAAATATTTTGATATAAATTAAAATATTTATATTTTTATTGTTGTAGTCTAATGACAATGTAGTTATTATTGTATATATAAAAAACAGAAACAACAATTAAAAATCTTCGGGAACTGTCACAATCTCCAGTCATCAGTCTTGTCGCCACAGAACTACATCTCCCAGCATCCCTCCTGGTTCCCACCTGCACTCAGTCAGCCATCACCACACTGCTGTTGATTATCACCTCATCTAGACACACATATAAGCACTCCCTTACCTGCCCTCGTTGTCTGGTCTTGTTTTGCACTATCCAGTTGGAGATTACCTGAATATTTACCTGTTATACTTACCCTACTACTGTCAATTCAATGAAATTAAATTAAATTAAATTCAAATCAAGTTTATTTGTATAACGCTTTTCACAATACAAACTGCTACAAAGCAACTTTACAGAAAATTAATTCAGTTTCTACAATATATTTAGTAATAGCTTATCAGTGGACTATCTCAAGTTGATGTCCATATGGCAGAAATCTACAGTAAAAATCAATTAAAGACGTAATCAAACAGACGATGAACACTATTAACAGCAATTATTATATGATGCAATCAAACTTATAGCAAAATTTGGTAGTTCTGTATGTTGTTTCAGGGTTGGCATCATCTGAGGTCCTCTGAGGGGTTGCATCATCTCTTCTCAGGTGTTCTGGATCCAGACTGAAGCTTGTGTAAATCGTGGCAAAAAACAGAGAAAAAAATAGAGACATAATTAGCATAGCTGCTGTTCCAACCAAGCAAAATTGATTTGATTAACCCAAGCTAAAGAATAATAATGCGCATTTGATCAGATATACAGTGGGTACGGAAAGTATTCAGACCCCTTAAATTTTTCACTCTTTGTTAAATTGCAGCCATTTGCTAAAATAATTTAAAAAAAATTTTTCCCTCATTAATGTACACACAGAACACCATATTGACAGAAAAACACAGAAATTGTTGACATTTTTGCAGATTTATTAAAAAAAGAAAAACGAAATATCACATGGTCTAAGTATTCAGACCCTTTGCTGTGACGCTCATATATTTAACTCGGGTGCTGTCCGTTTCTTCTGATCATCTTTGAGATGGTTCTACACTTTCATTTGAGTCCATTTGTGTTTGATTATACTGATTGGACTTAGGAAAAGCCACACACCTGTCTATATAAGACCTTAAAGCTCACAGTGCATGTCAGAGCAAATGAGAATCATGAGGTCAAAGAACTGCCTGAAGAGCTCAGAGACAAAATTGTGGCAAGGCACAGATCTGGCAAGGTTACAAAAAAATTTCTGCTGCACGTAAGGTTCCTAAGAGCACAGTGGCCTCCATAATCCTTAAATGGAAGACGTTTGGGATGACCAGAACCCTTCTTAGAGCCGGCCGTCCGGCCAAACTGAACTATCGGGGGAGAAAAGCCTTAGTGAGAGAGGTAAAGAAGAACCCAAAAAATCACTGTGGCTGAGCTCCAGAGATGCAGTAGGGAGATGGGAGAAAGTTGTAGAAAGTCAGCCATCACTGCAGCCCTCCACCAGTCAAGGCTTTATGGCAGAGTGGCCCAACGGAAGCCCCTCCTCAGTGCAAGACACATGAAAGCCCGCATCGAGTTTGCTAAAAAACACCTGAAGGAATCCAAGATGGTGACAAATAAGATGATCTGAGCCAAGAGAAGACACACTGCGTGGCCCCCTTAATTCTAAGCGGTATGTGTGGAGAAAACCAGGTACTGCTCATCACATGTCCAATACAGTCACAACAGTGAAGCATGGTGGTGGCAGCCTCATGCTGTGGGGGTGTTTTTCAGCTGCAGGGACAGTACGACTGGTTGCAATTGAGGGAAAGAGGAATGCGGCCAAGTACAGGGATATCCTGGATGAAAACCTTCTCCAGAGTGCTTAGGACCTCAGACTGGGCCGAAGGTTTGTCTTCCAACAAGACAATGACCCTAAGCCCACAGCTAAAATAACGAAGGAGTGGCTTCACAACAACTCTGTGACTGTTCTGAATGGCCTAGCCAGAGCCCTGACTTAAACCCAATTGAGCACCTCTGGAGAGACTAAAAAATGCTGTCCACCAACGTTTACCATCCAAACTGACAGAACTGAGAGGATCTGCAAGGAGGAATGGCAAAGGATCCCCAAATCCAGGTGTGAAAAAACTTGTTGCATCTTTCCCAAAAAGACTCATGGTTGTATTAGATCAAAAGGGTGCTTCTACGAAATACTGAGCAAAGGGTCTGAATACTTCGACCATGTGATATTTCAGTTTCTTTTTTAATAAATCTGCAAAAATGTCAACAAGTCTGTTTTTTTCTGTCAATATGGGGTGCTGTTAATGTGTACATTAATGAGGAAAATGGAAGAAAATAGGAAACTTAAATTATTTTAGCAAATGGCTGTAATATAACAAATAGTGAAAAATTTAAGGGGTTCTGAATACTTTCCGTACCCACTGTAGCTGCAGTACAAGATTATGAGATGCATTTATTTGAATGCTTGGCCAAAGAGATGTCTAGATTTAATCTAGATTTAAACAGAGAGGGTGTGTCTGAAACCAGAACGTTATCAGGAAGGCTATTCCAGAGTTTGGGAGCCAAATGTGAAAAAGCTCTACCTCCTTTAGTGGACTTTGCTACCCTAGGTACTACCAAACGTCAAGAGTTTTGCGACCTTAGGGAGCATGATAGATTGTAGCATGGTAGAAGACTAGTTAAGAACGCAGGAGCTAACCCATTAAGGGCCATATAGGCAAGTAATAATATTTTGTAAATGATACAGAACTGAATAGGTAGCCAGTGCAGAGACTGTAAAAATTATGATATTTTCTTGACCTGGTAAGGACACAAGCTACATACATTTTGGACTACCTGTAGCTTGTTTATTGAAGATGCAGGACAACCAGTTAGCAGTGCATTACAATAGTCCAGTCTAGAGGTCATGAAGCTTTTCTGCATCAGAAACAGGTAAATGTTTCGTAACTTGGCAATGTTTCTAAGATGGAAGAATGATGTTTTTGTAACATGGGAAATATGATTTTCAACAGACAAGTTGCTATCTAATATAACACCCAGATTTTGACTGTAGAGGAAGTAACAGTACATCCGTCTAGTTGCAAATTGTAATCCAAGAGATTCTGTGTACTGTCTTTTGGTCCAATAAGTAATATCTCTGTCTTATCCGAATTTAATAAAAGAAAAATAATTAGTCATCCAATCTTTTACATTTTTAACAAACTCTGTTAGCTTAGATAATTTAGAAGTTTCATCTGGTCTTTGAGATATATAGTTGAGTATCATCAGCATAACAATGGTAACTAATCCCATATTTTCTAGTAATATTGCCAAGGGGCAACATGTATTTTGAAAATAGCAGAGGACCTAGGACAGCTCCTTGTGGCACTCCATATTTTAATGATGATAATTGAGATGAGTCCCCAGTTAAATGAACAAAGTGGTAGCGATCGAAAAGGTATGATCTAAACCATCTTAAAGCCTTCCCTTGAATACCTGTATAGTTTTGTAATCGATCTATGAGAATTTCATGATCTATAGTGTCGAACGCAGCACTAAGTTCAAGTAAAACTAGCAATGAGACACAACCTTGGTCTGACACAAGAAGCAAGTCATTTCTAATTTTAACAAGTGCAGTTTCTGTGCTATGGGTGGGCCTGAAACCTGACTGAAATTCTTCATTGAGATAATTTTTTTTGCAGGAAGGAGCGCAGTTGAGCAGACAACTTTTTCTAAAATTTAGACATAAAAGGAAGATTTGAAACGGGTCTGTAATTTGCCAGTTCACTAGGATCTAGTTGTGGTTTAAGAGGCTTAATAACCGCCAGCTTGAATGGTTTGGGATGTGACCTAAAGACAACGACGAGTTAATAATATTGAGAAGCGGTTCTTCTGCTACAGGTAACAACTCTTTCAGTAATTTAGTGGGTACAGGATCTAACAGGCATGTTGTTGGTTTAGATGCAATTATAAGTTTATTTAGCTCTTCCTGTCCTATAGCTGTAAAGCACTGCAGTTTAACTTTTGGTGCGATGAATGAAGCTGAAGTACTATACGCTGTAGAATCTACATTTGTTATTGTATTTCTGATGTTAGCTATTTTATCAGTGAAGAAATTCATAAAATCATTACTATTAAACTGTGAGGGAATATTTAGATCGGGTGGTGTCTGGTTATTTGTTAATCTAGCCACTGTGCTAATAAAAACCTAGGATTGTTTTGGTTAATTTCTATGAGTTTGTGGATATGCTCGCCTTGGCAGCTTTTAAAGCCTGTCTATAGCTGAGAATGGGTATTACTGTTGTACCATTGCGCAGTACGTTTTTCTCTAACCTTTTTCAATTTGATGGGGGCAACAGCTTCTAATGTATTAGAGAAGATAGTGCCCATGTTGCTAGTCATTTCGTCTAGTTCATGTGTATTTATGGGTACACAGAGCAGTTGAGATAAATCAGGCAGGTTATTTGTGAATCTGTCTTTGGTGGCTGGAACAATAGTTCTGCCCGGACGATAACGCGGAGCCATATAGGTAATATTAGTAATACGCAGCATGCACAATAAAAGGAAATGGTCACTTTGAGGTACGATATCTATATCAGTAAGATCAATTCCATGCGATAGAATTAAATCTAGCGTATGATTAAAACGATGAGTGGGCCCAGTGACGTTTTGCTTGACTCCAAAAGAGTTTATTAGGTCAGTAAACGCAAGTCCTAATGCATCATTTGTATTATCAACGTGAATGTTAAAACTTCAAAAGGTTTTTCCTCAAATGCCTAAATGATTAATTGATGGTTATTTAGGTAATTGTTGTAGTAGTTACGTTTAGGTATTGGGTGGGGTTAAAGGATGTAGAATAAGCCAATATGCATAATATCATGCCTAAATAAGCAACAACGTTAATAGGAAGATTTTCCCTAATCTAAAGCATTACCAAAATCTGTTCCGCAAATCAGTTGCTTGATGTGCAAGAACCACTGAGCTTTATCATGCATCAAACATGTTTGAGCTTCTGTTTACCATATTTGATGATCACTATGTATGTGTGTTGGTTAATGTGAATTTGTGAATAAAAGTCTCTTTTAGAAGACTTAGATTAAACCTCACGTCAAACTGATTACTTTTACGATGTCTTGATAAAAACCATGGTAGAAAACCTACTGGAATTACCATGAGAATGCCAAGAATTTTTTTTTATATAAAGGTCACAAGTCTTTCTCCACAACCTCCTCTGTCTGTACCCTTATGTGTTCTTTCCTGAGCAGGAAGGAGCTCTGAAGAAGTCCCTTCTTTTACTGTGGATTCATTTATTTACCCCTCAGTAGGTTAGTGTAGCCTTTTGTGTTGGACAAACTTTAGATGCCTAAATCCTGATGTCAGCACATCAGAGCAGCGTCCTCCAGACTTTACCTGTCTTTGCCTCTGTTGTAGCGTCTGAACATCAAACACACAATATACTATTTTTGTTAGCTATATTTATAACAAATACTCTGTAACACCCCTCAGTTAACAAGCCATATGAGGACCTATGGACCCTTCCCCTGAAATGCGTAACACCTCAGGAGGGCAGAACAGGCCTCTGGTTCCATGGCAACCAACGCTGATATCACTGGGTTTATTGCCTAAAGGAATGCGAAGCTGGGAAAATCACTGCATGTTCCATAGCAAGAGGCACAATGCACAGTAGAAATGGACTTTTCTACTAATTAATTCATAGGAAAACCTTTCTTTAAATGAACACAAATATACTTCAGGTCATTGTGTATGTTGTCTTGATATTTTAGACTATTGATTGCATGCTTATGATGAAAACCAATCCTGTCAATCTTGCCTATTGTAATCTACCATGTTTAGTATCTATGAACGCCTTATGAATGACTCTAAAAGTCGAGGGTATTAATATATGTGGTACATAGGCAATTTTATATTAGTGTTCTGAGAATCTTTAGTAATTGCGATTCAAGTTCCATATGCAAATTACCATGCATTCACACAAAGGGTCATAAAACTCCCTAGTATCTCAAAACTCCCACTTGGGATTCCGGCTTTTCTCATTGGAAAAGCCCATCTTGAGAGGCGGGGATCATCTCTGACCTTAAAGCTGACACACCAAGTGACCCGCCCAACCCAGACGTGCAGGGTGTTCGGGTTGTTCGGAGAAGATGGGAAAGTGTGAGCGCAAAACGACTACAGGAACGCCTATGTTTGTGGTGGCGCCAGGCCTGTGGGCCTTGACTTTCCATTCAGCCAAGATGTCTCTGATGGAGGAAATGGTTCTTTTCATCAACCAATTCAGCAAAGATAAATGTGGAATTAGGATTGCGATCAAGCCTCGTCCGTTTAGACCGAGCGAGAGGGTTGGCAAGTATCAAAAGTAGTATTATTAATTGATACAGTTAGGTATAATTTGCACCTTTACAAGGGTGTTGAACTAGAGACAGGTTGATGTTTCTTAAGGCGGGGGTAGATCGGGCTGAATCATGAAGATGGGTACCATGTAGTTCATACTTGTATTTCTCTGTCATACTTTACTGCGTTAAGGCTTGGAACCGCTTCCTGGGTTATACACAACTGTGTATGGGTGGTGTGTGTGTGTTGGATGTGTATGTTTGTGGGGAGACCAAGGTTGAGAGGTGTTGTGTAGGTATGGTGGGTGACTAGTTAAGTGTTTATGTAGTTAATAAAGTCTTACTGGTATCACACTTGGACAGTGTTCAGTGTTTGCTGTATGAATGGAGTCAATTGTAAGTCATGCAAGGATTGTTATGCTACGAAGCTCTGGTGTAAGTTAACGTTCTGAGGACAATTGGACAGGGACAGGTTGACACTGAGGGCGGTCAAGGTGAAAGTATCTACAGCGGGATCTTAGAATATTTATAATTAATGATAGATAGGTTATGATTAAGTATGCATATTTCGGTCCCCCCATGAGCTGATTCTCTACACTGTGTTCATGCGAATCACTCCCTGAGGAACGAGCTGACAGCTCACCGCCTCCATATCCACTTCTCCTGTTACTTTCATTCATCAACACCTTCAAAGATTTATTTTCATCACAGAGTCTGTGTGCTGTGACAGGAAGTGGATGAAGTGCAGTTTCCTGTCAATAATGTTGTTGAGACAATAGAACCTGGAAGTTATCTAAAGGGCATTAGTCTCTACTCTTCTTGATTGTGTGTATAAACTGTAGGTTTAAGCACTAGCAGTGATAATTACATGGCTTGCGGGATTACTTTACTTTAATTTGTCAGTTCTGGCATACTGGGGTTGAATATTTTTGTACAATGACTGTTAAACTAACCGTTAATTAACTCTTGTCCCAGGAAACCAATTTCCTTAGTTGTGATAGTTTCTCTCATATCACTCTGTGGTCTCTTTCTTCTCACATAATGAAATAATTTAAACAAAAATTGTTTCATTCCATTTATTTTATTTAGTAAGTAACTTTGTAATAAGTGGAAAAATGTACAGTCAGCTTGTCATTAGCACCCCTTGCTTGTATTATCCTTTACTTGTGTGTGTGTGTGTGTGTGTGCATTTTAATGTCTTACTTTAATGTCTGAACTACATTGTAATTTTTTAAAAATGTTTACACCTTTATCTGTGTTCCTAGAAAATGTCATTTTAAACTCTATATTTCTTTAAATTTGATAGGTAGAAAGTTTTCTGACTTTGTATTGTTGTAATTTAGCCTGCACTACCTGTTTATCGCTGTCCTGTGGAAAGTTTCTTTAATACACTTGTTTTCACATGAATATCAAAAGCTTATTTTAGATGTTTCTATTGTTGAGGTTTCTTCAACTTTCCTATACACTTGTTTGCCATAGAGTTAATTCCAAGTGTGACATGTCAGTGAAAATGTGCATTTTAGTTGTGGGCAGTGTGCCAACATATATCTTCAGGTGTCCTGAGTTCAAACCTTTCCTGATCCTGTCCTCCTCTCTCTCCCCCACTGTGCTTCCTGTCTACTGTCCTATCATAATAAAGGCAAAAACACCAAGAATAAATCTTTAAAAAAGGGAAAATATGTGCATTTTAAACAACTTGCCACTGGGGCAGTACCCCTTAAAGGGACATCTTTGTATCTTATCTACCCCTAAAAGGTGCCTAATAGTAACTTACTACTATAAACCTTTTAAGGGTAAATAAGCACAAAGTTGTCCCGTTATGGGTACTGCACCAGTAACAAGCCTAATGGTACAGTGTTTTTGTAAGTATTTCTGAGAGTGTAAATGCACACAAACACTTGAGTCTTTTGAATTCTTATTCACATAGCATGTGAATTTGAGCAAGTGCCAGATCTTACTGTAATTGAGAACGAGCTGAAATGTGGTGCCTGTGAAATCTCAAAGAAGCCTGGGAATTTTTGCCCAGTTTGAAGTCAGGTTGAGTGGATACTATGGATCCAGAGCCAAAATAAACCAGGGCGACAAATGACATCTTCATATTGCTTTCCTGTGGTATTGTTCTAGATTTTTGTGTCAACACAGCAAGGGACAGAAAATAGAGCTCACCTCAGCCAATCACAACAATCAAAATGTCGATTAGACTCATAGTCTACAACCCTGACTGACTGCCTTACAAAAGCGGGCATGGAATTTTACATGTTTTTCATGTAATGCAAATTATTGATTTCACATGAGTCTGTATCTCTTTTTAAGGCATTTCCCTTCAGCGGTC
This sequence comes from Sinocyclocheilus anophthalmus, assembly GCA_018155175.1. Lineage (NCBI taxonomy): Eukaryota > Metazoa > Chordata > Actinopteri > Cypriniformes > Cyprinidae > Sinocyclocheilus > Sinocyclocheilus anophthalmus. The sequence goes on from JADLZN010005881.1 coordinate 24,021, forward strand.
TGCTGGTAGCCAGTGTGATTTATTCCTCGTTTGGACAAGCTTCACTAAATGAGTTGTAATGGTGCTAACCTCTATAAGCAGCAGATTAAGCTTTGGCTCTGACACCACTGTATGACTGTACCACATTAATCCCCATCAGCCACCACCAAAAAGTGAAATTGGACAAAGCCACCACCAGCGAAATTGGACAAAAGTTCACATGCAGTATTTCTAGCATGAGCTCAGTTTGTTTTTCGAGGAAAATGGCTCTTACCCTTTTTTTTTGATTGCGTCCTTTCTAGCCCACTCATGCTTGGACACTAACTATCTGCTTAAGACTGGTGGATTTTCTGTGGGGACTTTAAAACATAGTGTCAGCCTGTATACGCACTGTATATCTGCTTCATCCTGCTATCTGCTTTCTATATATATTATTTTAATATATATATTTAAAGTTTAAATATATATGAGATCTCCTTTACTAAGGCGGGACTCTTATTTTGACGGGTTTTCTAGTGGACGGAGCTCAGTGTTGCCAAGTCCGTGTTTTTTCCGCGGAATTGGGCTACTTTAATTACACTGTTGCCGCGGGTTTAAGCGACCCCAATAACGTGATATTTAGCCCCTAAAATGCGAATTTTACAAGGGGAACCCCACCAAAAAAACTTGATTTTTTTCCCCTGGAACCCAATTTTTATCGGGGGACCCCCTCGAAACGCGATTGGGCTAGTTTTGTGCTAGTTTTGAGTAGCAATTGGGCGGGTTTTGTTGTGAAAACCTGGCAACCCTGACGGAGCTGTATGAGTTTGTCAGTTTATTAAGCACCCCCCGAAAAGGCATGAGATCTGTAAATATTTGTTTACTGTTAGTTGTAATAAGTGTTTTGTGGAATTCGCTGTTTGTTGATGAAAATGCAACGGAGAGAGAGAGTTTAATGTGCACTTCTCCTGCTCTTTTTTGTTTAGCTCTTACGGTGATTTTTTTGGGAGTGAAAAAGGAGGCAATAAACTTAATAAAACATCAGTACATTTTTGGTCATCATTCAGATGAGGTCCGCTACACTTATGAAAGTTACAAAAATTATTCAGTCAAGAATAGTGTGCGATATTTTGTCTTTTGTTATTTGATTAGCATGAAAGTGCAGACAGCAGTGCTAGGTTTATGCAACAGACATTATACAGCTCAGTGCCTTCACGAAGTTAATTAATAAACCATCGGTTTGTTATATCGGCCTTTTCCCTTTTTTTATATCGGCAGCCGATACATCGGTGCATCCCTAGTAAAGACTCATTCACACCAAGAACGGTAAAGAAAGTGAAAGAAAGAAGAAAAACTGTAATGATAGCTATTTTATCTTCGACACCAACGGCAGACAATGTTTTTATTATTATTATGTGCTGCTGTTATGTCGTCTGCCACTTTACATGCTCAAGTTCTTTAAAGTCAGTGGATTCTGATTGAATGTCATTGCTTTTATTGTTATTAGCTGAAAAAAAAATCGTTATGAAAGTGATTCCAGTGATGAAGTTCCTCTGTGTCGTTATTATATTAGTTATGTGGACTTCCCTATTCTCAAAGAATTAGAACTATTATTAAAACTAGTTGTAGTCCTTAGTGTGAAAGAGCCTTAGGCCATTTGTAGGCTGAAAACACTAAATATTTGAAAACGATCATTATATTTGCATCTATAGTTGCATTTTTTGTTACTAATTGTGCAGAAAGGACACACTGCAGCTTTACTGTGTCGTTTTGAATAAAGTTCAGGCCTTATAAAAATAATTACTGCATATTATTCTGTCAATAAACATAGAAACATAACAGTGCTGTAGCCTCTCAGCAATGCTGTCTAATCTTCACTCTTGAATAATGTAACCACATTTGGGACTGCAGGATAACCTGTACTTAGGAAATCTTTGTGTTCAGAGGAACATGAGTAGATGGCTAAAGCTAGAGGGAATATGAGGTAAAGAGTATTGGAGAGGATGAGAGGAGGACCAGGGAAAGATAACTCCAGAAGGCCAGTGGACACATTTCCTATCCTCCACACACTTCCTCTTTGGGAAGTGTGCGAGCATGTGCGTGTGTTTGTTTCAGACATACTGACACACAGAGACACTTTCACTAATAGTCTCTTTCAGCACTTGTCGTTCACACATGCTTACTGACACCAGAGGAAACAGACGGGAAGGGGTGAAGCAGTGCAGAACGGGCCGTGAGGAAAGCGGCAGTCACTACAGTCAGCACTGCTGGGACCAACACTGCAGCATATGTAAACACATCACAGCCTCACCAACACTCAGTGCCATGTTTCTGTGGAAAACATGTGGAATGGAGGAGGTGTCATGGAATCTGTGTACACTACTTCTTGTGACCGAGAGAGAAGAGACTGGTCATGAGAGAAATAATATTTCTAATGTGTGTGTGTGTGTTTGTGTGAGAAAGAGTGACTAGAGTCAACACCAGGGGTCCTCAACTCTATACCTCGAGATCCACTTTCATGCAGCTCCAACCCTAATCAAACACACCTGAAGAAGCTAATCAAGGTCTTCAGGATTACTACAAAGTTGCAGGGGTTAGTGGTGGGTGGGTGAATCCAGGGTTGGGGGGGACTAATCGCTGCAAAGAAAGTGGATTCGTCGAGTGGAGTCGAGAGTGGAGACGAACTGGTCGGCGACGTGCAGATTATGCACACATTATATTCTATTCGCAGGGCAGTTGGTAGACTGGACGGGGGGAAGGTTGTTGATGACTTCCAAGGGCTGGGTGGGTGCCAGGGACTGGGGTGGGAGAGTGGGTCCAGAACACAAATTTTACCGAGGGGGATCCCCCTCCCCCAGGAACGCGATTGCGGAGGGGGCACAAGTCAAAATGTTTAGGGGGCCCAGAAACCAGAAACCCCTTTCTATTCTATTCTATTCTATTCACGCTGCATCCATGACCCTGGGCCCATGAGTAGTAAGACAGTTGGAAGTTTGTGGCCTGTCTAGTCTAGACGAGACTCCTACCAATTTCGCTCAGGACTTTGCCCCACCACCAAGCGAATGCGATTTTCATGCGCATCTCCACAGTAAAGCCGGTTTCTTTGATTAGTAGTAAATCTCCAGCACGTGCTTTCAGATGGAGCGGCATTTACTACACAGAGCCGTAGTTCGCTGACAAGCTACACAAAATCGCGTTTAAAATCGACAATGAATCGCCTGCAATTTTGAACGCAATTTTGTGTAGCTTGTCAGTGATCTACGGTTCTGTGTAGTAAATGCCGCTCCATCTGAAAGCACGTGCTGGAGATTTACTATTAATCACAGAACCGGCTTTACTGACGAGATGCGCATGAAAATTGCATTCGATTTTTTGCCCAGCCCTACATTATATTGTTTTAAAATGGATGAAATAGGTAAAATCGACACTGTTTTTTAACTGAATTGAATCAACCGACTTGAACTGAATAACAACACTATTGCCTTCTGTAGAGATGCTTATAGCTGAATTGAACTTGTTTCTTAATTTTTTAAATGTACAAATGGACCTGAACATTAAATCTGAATTGAGCTGAATAATGACACTATTGTCTTTTTAGAGCAGCTTTACAGCAGAATTTGAATTTCTCATATTTGAAGAAGTTTACATTATTGATTCTGTTGATTTTCCTGTTGATCTGATTGATTTCCCTGTTTATTTCTGTGAAGCTGCTTTGAAACAATCTGTACTTGTAGTGACTGACTTATAGTGAATTTAGCAGATTAGCATTTAAGCATTTAAAATTTACAGTTTTTGGGGTCATACGAACCAAACATGTTTTTGCATTTCACTGCGCTGCTTTTCCATTGTTTTTTAATGTAAACATGCTCTGGACAGAAGTATTTGACTGTTTTGGTTGCGTCTTTTCCAGTGTCTCTCTCTCGCATGACAGTGTTCTAAAATGGGGCACTCAAGTTAAAAGAAGTTCAACTTTTAGAGGCTAATTCACACTGCACCGACAGATGTTGACCAATGATGACAATCAGCAGATTACAGTACGTCACTTCTCAGACATTCCACGACAAACGACGACTGAACATGCACTGACCAATGGCAGCAGATGCCAGCAGGGTTAACACACACTGATCCAACAAAAACCCAGCTAACATTGGTCATCATCTGTCGATGCAGTTTGAATTAACCTTTAAAAAATTAGTTTTTAGACCTTGCCTATTTTTTTCATACCACTGCCCTGCATCTTGTTATTTTATGCAAAAGCATGGCTCCTTTCCTTTCTGGGAACATAGCCATAAAATTTGATGACTTGTACACTTTTCTCCAATAAATCACTGTCTTAAATGAGTGTAAATACCACCTGTCTCCTCCTAGCAATATCGTTTTATCCTCCTAGTTTTGATTTTGTCTTCAGTTGTCTCTCGCATATAATTTCCTTTCATTGACTGAGAATGAATTGGCTGAAATGTATTCATTTTGAATGTGTCTTTCTTGCTTTCATCCATGGTACAAGCTGTCAAGTGTAGATATGGGAAAACGAAAGACTGGCCATGCCAGACCCTATGACATGTCCCGCCCATTTTACTATTTCAATAGGAAACACGTGAACACAGGAAAGAAAAGATAGCTTGGTCTTTAAAGCTATATGACTCTAATGCAATAATTTTGCACTCTGTGCTCACATCTTCTCCATCAGACTATACAGTTACCATGGAGAGAAAGACAACAGAGAGACACATTATTTCCATAAATATGAGCTGTGTCCATGTAGGGAGTTAGTCTGGCTTACACTTTATGTGTTGAGTTCACACTTGGATCATAGTTTCCAACCCTCAGCTGAATATTTCCATGTAGATGTGGCAGCTGAGAGCAGATGTTAGTGTTTTCATCATTATCTGATCTTTTTAATTAATTGTGCGGCTGTTTTATGCGATCACTGTGAGGACTGAGATTGGTTTTGCCTCGTACACACCATCTGCTGTTGTAAATCACATGTGCTTTGCAGCTTTTTATTGGTGCTTGTCCAGGTGTGGTAGTGATGTTGTCATGAACCTTCCCTTAACTCCCTCAGACATTTTTGAGAAACAGATCACTATCGCTTCACGTTTGGTGCTGCTATGTACGTTTTCTATGTGCACCCAGTAAAAAACCCATCAAGGGCTCCAGTCCTGCTTGATGGTGTGGAAAGGCCCTCAATCTCACACATCAGTGATAGGAGAGGAAAAGATTGGGTGAAGGGCAGAAAGAGAGTTTGGACTGGGACTCATGCCACTACAATTATCCTGTGAGAGTAATTGCTTTTGGCAGCACTCTCTGTACGATCACAGAGCAAAAACATACATGTGAGAAAATTGTGCAAGCCGATACAGGGTGGTGAGGGGCACTGACACCATTTTACAAGTGTATTATTTACTCATATTGGATCTCTGCAAGCTTCTATCAGCATGTTTCTAAACACGGTGCTTACATTTCAATTCTCATGTGTGAAGTAAAGAGTCCAATCAAGCTCTGGATAAAAATATCCCAGTGTTGATTGCGTAAGGAATATTTTATGGAAGTTAATCTCAAATTTATGCACTAATAGCTTATGTACATATAACCAAGGGGTGTTTGAGAGGGGAAGCATGCAACTCCTAAAAAAAAACAGAAAAAAGGGTGTGCTGTGAATGTGAGGGAAAGAAGGACAACATACTGGCGAAAAGTCTTGTGAAAGCGGATTGGCTGATTACCTTGTTAATAATGCCTAAATTTAAAATAGCAAACTTATATGTGCAAAAATATGAAACTCGAGAGGAAGGCATATGTGAGATTATTAAGATATTTGTTGGTGAGGCTTTAGTTCCCAATTCTTCTCAAGTTTCGTCACTTTGTGCAGTTTATGTGAAGATGTTGTACTAGCAGACAAGTCTGACAAATATCATCCAGCATGACAATGAGATGAGTTGAGACAAAATGCCTATAAATGTTGAAGTGGGTAACAGCAGCAGCCTGGTTGTTTCTCTTGGCTGTTGTCTTCTTTTAACTGGATGTGCCACTTCAAAGAGCAAACAAACATGAGAAAAGAATACATTTAGAGTTTCTGGAGGCAGGCCAAGTATCACCAAAATACACTTAAAAATATGCTTTTAATCAACACAGCATGTTCATTATGGCCTGCATGACATGCTACACTTGCATGTGAAGAAGCCACGTTTCTCAAGTGGCCTTTGTCATTTGAGTCGTCATGTAAGGGTCTTGCTGCTGAGACATCATGCCATGTTCAGTGTCCTGTAGTTCAAAAATCCAGCTCATGCAAGTTAATCAGCCGCTAATGAAGGTGAGTACATTGGGCTAATTAAGCAGAGAATATGTGATTAAGTACAGGGGAGTTAAGATGGTGAGCAGGAAATGGAAACATGGAACGATTAGATTTTATAATAGACCTTGGACATGAGACTGTTTCCATAATCTTACTGTGGTTGCACCATTAAGGAAGTAATTAGCTGTTGTTTGTTACTTAGTTTATTATGTGAATTTTATTTAGTTTTATTGAAATGAATATTACACTGATTAGGCCGTATTGGTGAAAATCCCAAAATCAAACGTAGGTTGTTTGAAATGAGGTATATTTAGGTATATATATATTTGTATATTAAAAGTATTGTGTCTAATCCAGACAGACGACTTGCAGTGAGTGACTTCTATTACAGGTAGGGATGTAACGATTAACTGCGAGCCGGTTGAAAATCGATTTAAATATGTGATGATTCAAATCGGTTGAGATGCTAAACAAATCGCGATTCAATTAGGGTATATGAATGTATGTTCTGGAGGAAATTACGTCTTCGATGTATTTTCTTTCCTCGGCCTTGTATAATGCATAAAGGTATGCAATAGGGATGTTCAATTCGGATAGCAATCATTAAGTTAAGTGGTCTAAATGTATTTATCTGTATTTATATATTCTGTGGAAGGCGTGGACACAAGGAAATGTTCGTCCAATCAAAAAACACGCTCGGTCCGGAGCGTTGTATTGGTTTCTACCTGCCTGTCAACGTATGGATTAGCATACCTCTGCGCAGACAGGATACGTCATCAGCACATTCACGCACGCTGTGCAGACAAGAGCGAGGGATGGCAGACAACATCAACACCGATCTTCCTTTCTGGTATTGTAGTACTTTTAAAGTTTTATCACGGGTGAATGACACATGATGTAGCCAGCGGTTCTCAATTCCAGTCCTTGCGCCCCCCAGCTCTGCATATTTTGCAGTCTTCTCTAACACACCCGATTCAGATACATGCTCGTTAAAAATGAGCCGTCCAGAACTGGGTTCCCGACGATATAATCATACACAGGTTCATGCTCCCTACTCGTCTGAGAGTTCGAAATCCGTTGAGTTTACTCACTAAGAACATTATTCAAGGATTTGCGCTGCGCCGGTATTAACAAACATCAACAAGCACACACACATGACGTCTTCACATCCAGTGTGAGGACTGGAATTGGGAACCGCTGATGTAGCTATTGTAGTAATGTTGTCTCTGGTACTCTGGTCTGTGAGCATAAATGCGTTTAGGGGGCATGGCTTTGGACGGCGATTGCAGGGAGGGTGGGATGTTCGCTTTCAGTGCTATTAGGCTAAAGTTAGCATTTTCCAAAATCTACTACTGCACCTTTAAGTGTTTCCCATTAAAAGGCAGCGACTGCTTTGGTGCTACAGCGGAAACAAGGACTGCTCTAACGCCACCTGCTGGCAGAGAGTGAATTTGCGTCTCATTCAGCTCGTCTGCTGTTTCTGTTTCATACAGGTATTTTTTTTTATGCATAGTTTCACAAAACTGAAGACAAAGTATTCTGTTTTTGCTTCAAATTTCGAACTTATACAATCTAATTTAGATTAAAAACTGCTCATTGCATGTATGCAGCATCTTTGTTTGGATCATGTTTAAAATGCAGTGGTTGCCTCTAATTAAATGTAAAGAGCACAGACAAAGCCTAAGTTTGTTTATATGAAGATATTTATTTAATTTGTATAACTTATTTATTTGATTTGGGGCTTGTTCTAAAATTTCAATTTAGTTTTGTTATTTAAATTTACATTGTATTTAAATTTTGTTATTTAGCAAACGCTTTTATCCAAAGCGACTTACAAATGAGGACAATAGAAGCAATCAAAACCAACAAAAGAGCAATAAATTACAAGTGCTATATTAGTATATTAGTAGTGTTATATTCAATTTTCACAAAGAAACTTACAGTCATTATGTCCAAGAATAATAAAAGGAAATCAATTTAATTATTGGTCTTAAATTAATTGGTTAAAAAAAAAAAAAAATCGTGACATCTGATCGAATCGTGAGTGACTGAATCGTTACATCCCTAATAACAGGCTAACTAGTTGCACCTTTCCTAACTTATTTAGCCATTCCCACACATCCCTCTTTCAAAGCCCATTCTGTTTATCCTGATGCTCAACATGTTGACTTTGCTTTGAATTCCATCAATCTTTATGCTTTGAAAATCAGCCAGAGTTCTGGAGGAAGAAGAGGAAGAAATAGCATATTAATTTCCTCTTTTAGAACTACTGCTGAAGTTGTAATTAAGTGTGATTAGTTAACCATCTTTGGAGATAAGTGAGCGTCTTTTTTCATCAGTGTCTTTTTCTGTCTCTCTGCAGTTAGCTTTAAATAAAGACATGTTGTTGGTGTTCAGGATTATAAAAGTCTTAAAAATGTGTGAATCATTTTGCCCACACCATTACATTTAGACCTTACCGTGTGACGTTTTTGCTAAGAGAGCATTACATATATATTTTTTTTCATTATGTAGATTATCAGTAACAATGTACAGTAATCTTTTATTCAAATTCCTTTCTGTTTAACAAAAAATTCATAGTTCATGAGTCATATGTAATATTTAATCAATATTTATCTTAGTAAAATCTAACTGGTAAGACTGGAAAGATAACTCTAACGATAACTATATTAGCATCCACACCACCGGAAGGTAACGTTCTGTTTGATTATCAGTGTGCGCTCCAGTGATCATGTTGCGCTTGAGATGTTCAAGCTCTTCTAAGTTGGTGGATTTGATTGGCTGTCAATGTTTTTTTGTTATTCAGCTAGAAAATTCATTTTGGGGACTTGATTAAACTATGTTGTTTCTTCTGTATTTGGGGGGGGGGGGGGAAACTCCATTTCTCATAGAATAGAGTGAGTTAGTTAAACTACGTGAAGTTGTAGTTGCGTTATCGCCCTTGGGGGAAGGCCTTTAGCATAAGCTAGATTTCGCCAGATAGAAACAATATTAGGGTTGTAGTGAATGACATGTATTAATTGTCTGTGAACAAGATCAAAGCCTTGATTGCAAATGTAGGGGCGGTTCATTTGCTCGGGTTGAATGTCTCCAACTCTCTGATGCATAGTTATGCCAATATTATAAACATACGTAAATGCGATGAGTTTATATACATCTACTTTTTCTTCCCTCCTTCTTTTCACTCTCGCTCCCTCCTATTTCTCTTGCTATGACTTTCCTTCTAATCGCATCTCGTTCCTTATCCCTCACTCTGTCTCTCTCTCTGCCAGCAGGCCACCAACTTGGACTTCGGAGAGCCAATCGAACGGCCACTTCATCGTCATGGCAACAGCAGGTGCAGTGTTCGGCCTGGAGAGGGGAGGTGGGCAGGAACGGCCCCCGCGAGGCTCAGCTGAACTAACAGAGTCTGCCGAGGTAGGAGAGTCAGCTGCCAGATCATCGTCTGTGGGTTCGTGCCACTAGAGGTTGTGTAGCCGCATCATACGCGCTGCCTGGATATGACTATCATTTTTGTTTTCGTTGTGTTTGTGTGGTTGTGTGTGTTTTGATCGCGGCATGTGTGGTCTGGGAATATCACGCCAGTCCATTCCCATTCTGTGTTTCCAGTCGTGTAAGAGATGGCCTATTTGTTTTTATATTCCCGCGAGCATCCTCTGTTTCTCCCATCTACTTGTTTCCCATCATTCACCTCTATTTTGAATTAATATTTTTGTTCTATTAAATCATAGATACATCATTTGCAGTTGAATACACAGATCTCCCTTTCTCTTCGTTTTTTCATTCGCGAATAAATAAGCCAATGCTGTGCTCTGATACTGTGATTTGGAGTGTGGGCCTGTACATGGTGAATTCCATCTGTATCTCTTCTTTGTGATGTCAGCTATTAATATGATCTGTGAGGTATGAGATCTATTCTGGTTTAAGCTCGCATCAGACTGAATGGGAGCTGGTTGTTAAACAACAGTGAGTGGGTGGCATGTTGTTACGAATGGGTGGCACGGTGCTATGGGCATAAACAGCATTTGGGTTAATTCCTAATGTGTGGTATAGAAAAGAATCAACCCCCTTTAAAATAATCACATTTTGTAGCCTGAAATGAAGACGAACACAGTTTTGTTTTATCCAGCTGTATTTACTCCGTGAACTTATAACATCCAAGTGAAAGATAAAACAACAACATGTCAGAAAAATAAATAAATAAAAAAACTGAATCACTGAGTTGGAAAAAAGATCACCCCTTGTGTCAGTATTTTGTTGAACCATCTTTTGCTTTAATTACAGCTTTAGTCTGTTGGGATATGTCTCTACTGACTTTGTACATCTAGACTTTGCAATATTTGCTCATTCTTCTTTGCAGAACTGCTCAAGTTCGGTTAAATTTGATGGTGAGTGTTTGTGGACTGCAGTTTTCAAGTCATTCCACAGATTTTCAGTGATGTTCAAGCCTGGGATCTGACTGACATGCAAGGACATTCACCTTTTTCTGCTTCAACCACTGTGTGCTCAGTTTTCTGTGTGCTTTGGGTCATTGTCATGTGGAAGGCAAACCTTCTTCCCATGACAACTTTTGGCAGAAGGCAGCGATTTCCAAGAATTTCACGGTATTTGCCCATCTTTTGTTTACTTCTAGTGACAAATGCGCCAGTCCATGGGCCAAGAGAAACACCTAGTATAAACAGGGAACTATTACAGCTCAGGATTTACCGGCAGCAACACTTGCGTATTTGGGGGTGAGCGGATGGATTCCGCCAGACAATAAGTTTGGGGTGAGGCCAAATATTTCAATTGTCTCATCTGCTCAGAATTTCTAGATGTGTTGTGGCAAAGCCAGTCGGTGGACTGATGTTGCACTCCTTGAGCAGTGATTTTTATTGCAACCCTCCAATTCAAGCCATAATTTTGGAATTTGGAATTGTTGTCACAGGCACAATGACACTCTTGGTCATAAAATCCTGTAATGCTTTCAAGTTGAAGTAGGCTCTTTGGTTGTCACTCTGATAGTTTATCCTGTCTCTTTCATCCAGTGGAGAGATGTCGATACAGGGAGGGTCTGTGTTGTACCAAATACCTTCACTTCTAATAATAGACTTCCAGTGTGCTTCTATAGGATGAAAAGCCGTGACATTTGTTGTATCCATCTTGTGACATGCCTGTCCACAACTTAATTCCTGGAGATCTTTTGACGTCTTGTCACCCATAGTTGATTGTTTGCTTCAGTTGCACTACCAAGGACTGAAATGCTCAGGAAAGCTCTTTTCATGCTGAAGTAAATAAAAAATGACACAGCGAAAGTAACTAGCTTTGTGTGCCATTTGAGAAGGAGTAGACACTGTTGCGTTTACAGGTCCATTTAGGAGGGGGTGATCCTTTTGCAACTCAATGATTCTTTTTTTTTCAGCTAACATGTTGGTGTTATATCTTTCACTTGTATGTTTTAAGTTGCACTGAGTAAATACAGCTGATAAAACAAGAACTGTGTCCGTCTTCATTTCAGGCTCCAAAGAATCTATCATAGAAAAATCTGCTGGTTTACCATTCATTCTAAATATTGGGGAGACATGGAAGTCATGGCAGAGACATCGGGTATGGGGGTGTTTGTTTTGATTCTTTCAAATACCAACTGCGTTTCTTGAAAGTCGTGTACTGCACCTTAGTGAAATTTGCACGGGAAATCTTACACCCTTACAGGAAATTCCTGACTGCATGGATTCCTATTGAAATTATTTTGTCTGTGAAATTTTGATAATCTTAACTAAAAATTTAATAAACAGAGGATTTGTTTTGGAAAGTCCATCTAGTTTAAAAAAAAGTTATGTTTTATCTAAAGGCCAATTTTATTTATTAAATAATATTTTTCGGCAGCTAAATTAGCGTAGTGACTGAAATATGTGCAATATGTTTTATATTATTGTAGGGGTTTTCTTTGTGGCTGCTATTTAAAATGTCCAAAATTATCTTATACTTATATTATTATGTCTTTGTGACGTATCTAAGATTTGATGGGAAACAGCACGGTCTGTCCATATTTTCACTTTCGTTTTTTTACTTCCTTTTTTGCAGTGTTAGCCAATAAGGGGCCCAGCAACATTAAAGAGATCAGGCATCCATAGTGCTTAAGCTAATCAGTGATATTGTACTTATACAATGTCCCCAGGTTATAATTATTTCTTGTTCAGTAGGAATCGGAAAGTGGTTAGAAAATGTCCCCTACGCACATGACTTAAGTTTAACTTGGAGCATCTACTGGTGACACCCGAGTCGGGCAACGTCTCACCCCTTTTGAACACTATCACTTGGGCCTAAAATCTCTAGTGTTCCACTATACCTGCTGCACAGCAGTAACCAGACAGACTCCAAGCAATGCCCTTTAATATGCTTTAATCACAGCCGGGAGGACCTCAAATCAATCACAGAAAATTCCCAGCATCAAAGATAAGACAGGTACATAGCAAAGGTAACATCATGTCACATTACATCATTCTACTCTATTATGATTGGTTGACTTATATGGCATATCGGCTAGTTCCTCAAATCATGAGATCGTATCGTTACTAGTATTTTCAGACAGACGACTAGCCATCTTGTCTTGTCCGTGTTTCATTATTGCAACACTACTAAAGGTTAGAACATTTTTGTTCCCTAAAACGTACTTAAAGGTTAGGCCTGCAGAAAAAAGGGAAATGTTAGTCATCATTTATGATCAACTGATTTTATAATTAATTTGAAAATGATTACATTTAAAATTTACTTCACAGAAACAAAGACCAAATGAAAAACAGACCAGACAAAAACTTCCCAAATTGATAAGAAAAGGGGCATTGTTGCTCTTGACCGCTTCCATTCCTCTACTGCATACACAAGACAAGGAGTGACCCATATTTAATAAATTGGTGGCTTTCAGTGAGCATCTTGTTAGGCGATGCTTTGAGGTCATTCATGACCACTCATTCACGCTTGAGTGGTTGGCATCTTGTCTAGGCGAGCCATTTGATTGGCTGATAAGAATGGAGATTTTTGAGTCCCATTAGACTGGCCCAAGATCAGGTCAGGGGAGGAGGGGAGGGTGTGTTTGAAATACCCTCTTCTCTCTCTCTCTCCTTCACCACACACACACACAACACCTACACCCACCACAAAACACACACACACACAAACAACCACACACACACACACAACACACCACAAACACACACACACACACACACACAACACACACACCCACACATTACTACCAGTGTGCTGTTATCTGCTACTTGCTCCCATACCTCAGCTTGAAGTTCTTGATATTGGTCTTTGAAGTACCGTTCCACATATGCTTGCTGATCCAATCACTGTTGCGAGTGAGTTATGACCACTTATCTAGGTTTACTTTTCTCTCGGTTGGAATTACTGTAGTATGAAGTCAGAAGCTAGGCGTATCCATTTGTATAATTATCAATTTGCATTAGTCTTTAAATATCATAACAACTTTGCTGAACTTAGTTATAACATACATTGCAAAGTTTGTAGATTTTTTAAATATTTTTAAAAAAAAGTCTCATGTGACTCAAAAAGTCTTTAGAATTTGAAATCTTGGTGTGACAATAGTACTGCCATTAACCTAACTTTTCTATTTCTGTATTTAAAATGTAGAATTCCTTAGTTAAGTGAATCTCAGCAGCATACTAGCTTTACAAAATGCTCCTACCGTGCCCTCATCTAATCTGCTGATGTAATGCTCAAGGAAACATTATTATTACTACAATGTTGAAATAGGTGTGCAGCTTAATTTGCGGAATGGTGAACTTGTATGAATAGAAATATTAAAAATAAAGTGTTGTAACAATGTAGAAGTCTGTACTGTCAGTTTACAGACTCCTTGCTGAATAAAAGTGTTAAAATCAGTGACCCCAGACTTTGATGGAGTGTTAGGATGGTAGGAAGGATGTTGCTCATATAGCAGAGCGTTTGGAAAAGTGAGGATCGATATGTATATTAAAGAGGACTTTGCCCTGTGGTTTGTGTGTAGAATGCTTTGCAAGTTGGCCAGTGTTTGCAGAAGCGGGTTCTTGTTACAGCTGCAGGGAACTAATAGCCATAACACATTCCAAATCACAACCATCTTTTTTATATTTCTCTTTGCTTTCCATGGAATTTTACACATCAGATTGCATAGTTTGGTCCACCAATCTTTGCAGTGCAAGTGTTTCCTTGAGCAACTTAGGGTCTACGGCTAAATAAAGGATTGTCTCTCTGTGTATCTCATTAGTGTAGCGATTTGAAAGCCATCTGGTCAAGCATCATTCCTGGAATAGAACTGTCTCTATTCGGCGTGATAAATAAAATGCCAACACATATTTAAAAGTTGTGCATGTGATGGTACACAGTGCTAGGCTGCAGTTTTGCTGCAGCCTCAATCTTATTTAAGTGGAGGTTTAGGATTTCAACTGTGTGCTCTGTTCAGCTCTGTCCCAGCATGTGAAGAGGGCTCTACTCAACGAGGCTAAACTTGGGGCTTAGGGCTATTGTTGACTCCGGAGGTATGCCATTGTCTTAGACGGCCCACCATTGCTAGGCAACCCCAAGTCTAAGAGTGTGGCATCCCAGATCAGAAAAAATGGGATTCCCCGCCCAAAAAAAACCCCCCACCATCGCACACACAGACCATATTATTGAGGACCTCTCATAGACTAAATGTTTTATATACTATGATAACATTCACTAATCCTGAAGACATTTTTAGATTTAATGCGAAACATGATTTGGCCGATTTATGAGCCTTTCAACAACCTGAATGTCCTCACAAGGCAGTATTTGACATTTGATGACATTTTTAAAAATGCGGCTCTCATTAATAGAACCAAACCAGTGCATACTTACTAAACAGTAAAGGATAAAGACCTAAATGAGTGGAGGACAGTGCTTTAGTATGTGTGTTTTTCAGTATAGAGTGGGAGGGGTTAAAGAGAATGTTTTGGGGGATTAGAATGGCTACAAGAATGGGGTGGGGTCTTGTGAGGGGAGTCCGTGGAATGAATGCAATGGTAATTATTCTGTTTACAAGAGCCCAAGGGAACATTTCTGACAAAGAGGGAGAGAGATTTCATTAATTGATTTCAGTGTCTCCTAGTGCTGTTACTAACTTTAAAACTAGCATGTTGTGTCTGTCTACTCAGATTTTGAGGAGCAGTTGTATGATAACAGAGTGACAGGACATACATTCAGACATCCTTCCTCTCAGAGCTCAGAGGACACATCAGCCACTCTCAGCCGATCCCCTTCCTCACTCAGCAACAAGAAGACAGAGTTCATCTTTGTGGTAACTACTTGTATGCTGTCTTCTAAGCTCTTACACTGATAAAACTAGTAACTTTGGCTCATATTAAGCATTTTGAAGTCACTGGATTCTGACTTGTGTGCCACCAACTCATTTCTTTTCTCTAAAGCATTAATGCTTTGTATAAAGTTTGCAAATCTAATTAGATGTGGTTTGTCCCCTGAGTGAAAACAGCTACAGGCTTCTCTGTATCGGTGGTTTTGAGCGTGTAAATAAACAGTAATTTAAACATCCTACCAAGTCATCTGCTAAAAAAAAGATAAAAACTAAATTCAGTGTTTAAATATGAATGTTATTAATTATTAAAATTAATTATATAATCATTCACATTTACCAGTTCTGCCATGCAAGCAGATGTAGAATGAACATCAAAATCCATATTTAGAAATTAAGTGTATGAATGAATACACCATTTGGGTTATAATACAAAGCATTACAAATACAAAATTATGAATTAATCATATTGTTTTATATTCATACTCCCATTTTCTCTCCCTCTCTTTAGCCTGCAAATAAGCAGGTGTGTGTGGATGCGACCACAACATTAGGGGTCCGGGCGCAAGACCCGACCCCCTGTGGTTCAGAGAAGTCACTTCTAGGCTGGAATGCCTCACTGAGTCTACCTGTTGCAGAGAAACCTCGCTGGTACCTGGGCCGACATACTCCAGCTCACCTTGTACCCATTGAGATCACAGGTAAAGGTGACTTGGCATACTATCATGTTGAGTATATCTGTATATTTTTAAAGTCTTTTTAGAGTCCGACCTGTTTGGAGGTGTCTTTGATGTGTAGTTTATGTTAAGAACTCTTTTTTAATGAAATGAGTCCATATCAAGCGGTGAGATTTTTTTCTGAGTACAGCTGATGTTCTGTTTGGGGGGAAAACATAGACAGACTGAACAATAGTGTCTCCTCACTAAGAAAAGTAAATTGAATGGTCCTAGGTCACCTGAAATAGTATTGGATGTTTTTGATCTTGCAAATTAAAACACATCATCATCATCATCATCATCATCATCATCATCATCATCCACCACTGACAACCCCGTTTCTCAGTTCTTCTGCTCTCTTTTCCAAGAGTTCACATAAGATTTCTCACATTCACATTTTATAATAAATGTTAAAGCATTTGCTCCTCTCTCAAGTTGTCACCCTGTTTTTTAAAGTGTGACATCACTTCCCTCTCTGTCTCAGCTGTCCCACACCCATCTCTCTAAATCTCCCCCTTGACTACCTTCCTGTTCTCCTCTCTGTCCTGGACTTAGTAGAGAGGTGGTTGGATCTGTAAACACAGATTATGCTGTGCTTAGGCAGTCTGGAGTCTGATTCCCAAAGTGTTGCTGCTCTTCACCCACTAAAGATAATGAACAGGTAGCTGTTGCCATGGCAACATGCACCTCTCCCTCCTTTGCTTAGCTATGAGGTGCAGAAAAAGCTGCATAGAGTGAGAGACAAACAGGGAGTGAGTGAGTGAGTGAGAGAGAGAGAGAGAGCGAGGAGAGAGAGAGAGAGAGAGAGAGAGAGAGAGAGAGAGAGAGAGAGAGAGAGAACTGTAGCGGATGGGTGGGAGTAACAGGGCCAGAGGAAGAAAGATTTTTTTCACCTCCTTTTTGTTAGTATTTTCATGAATAAAGCCAGCTCACATGTTGGGAGGTAATGAGGTTTCGTTGGGTGTTTTCAGAGAGCTGTTTTCTGAGAGACACAAGGGGTATCCATGTAAAGAATATAATGAGACTGGGCTTAATTAGCACATTATGTTCAGTTCCTTTTATCATTGTGGAATGGTGGACCATTTATCACAGCACTCCCTCCTGCACGGGGTGTTTAAAATTATTAAACACCCAGTCCAATGCAGTTCTTGAAGACACATCAGCATTAAATTGTCCCACAGAAATTAAATTAAGTCACACAGATCTGCCACTGGCTAGTGTTTTGTCAATATCCAGCCCTTGTTTTGATGTATCCAGTGTCCATTGTCTGATTTCATTTCTCCAGATTAATCAGGCACCATGATCAAGTCTCCAGCTAACCATCTATCTCATGTTGGCTATTGTTTTTATCCATAAAAATATTTTTCTAATAAATTACCAAAATGTTTGTCATTACCCTTACTCGAGTCTGATTAGGCAGTGATGGCTAATGTTTTTCAGCCTAATCGTAACATGTATAGGATAAAATACCTTCTATATAAAAAATAAACATAATTTTTCTGACTGAAGACTGTCAGTTAGCTTGACAGTTGGTATCTCATATCTTGCCTCAGGCCAGAGCTTTGATAAGCACTCCACACAACACAGCGAACTGCGGGCTGCCTTTAGAACTGATTCAGCGGTCAACCCAAAGACCGTTCGCCGCCCGAGGAGTGTGGTTGCAGGCCCTGATGTCACGCTGCACTGCCAAGGTGACTAACAGGAAGTTAGGCAAGTTACTGACAGGGTCACAGAGTGCAAAAGAAAATAAACAGGAAAAGGACAATGGGCACTGACAAATGATTTCTACCTAGAGTAATTTGTAAATCTAATGTTTGTTAGAGCCACACATAGGCTTTGACAAATTGCCACATATTGCAATTTCAGTTAACAAAGTTCTGAATTACATCATTTAGAATCTTTACAAAAACGTGTCTAGGAATGAAGGACTAACTTCTGTTTTTGTTTTAAACTCTTTTTCAAAAACTATTTTGTCTTTAGGTGACAGCAAATGTCTTGCTGTTGATCTAATACAAGGTGCCTGTTCCCCTGGATCCTGTCAACCCAGATCTTTGGAGCCAACCACCGAGAACACAGGCCAACAGCATATTCCCCTTCGGAAGACCCAGAGTGACCTGGAGTACAGTGTCCCCCCATCCCCAAAGACCCCATCAGGCATGATGGATCATGCCACTCTGATGTGCCCAAGCCCCTCCTGGAATGGCCCAAAAGGTTCTACTTTCTCTCCTTCCTGGAATGACTCTTACAACTATGCCTTAGTTACCAGCCCTGCTTCCAAGCAACCAGTATCTAAAACTGGAATGTTAACACCTGGAGATGAAGGAGGTGGTCTAATCTGTCCATCCCAGACCAGTTCAGGCCTTTCCATGAGCTCAGGGTCACATTCCAGCTCTTTCACCTCCATCTTAGAACCATGTGGACACCGGGTGTACACAGTGTCCACACAGGGGGGTGGTGTTCCTATAGGGAAACGGAATGACATAGAGGGGGCAGTTTCCACTGTAGGCACAGGAAATAACAAAAGTGAGCAGGAGAAGAGATCAGCCCGGTCCAATGTTTTCAGGTTCCGTGAACGTTCACTTTCAACACCAACAGACTCTGGATCATTTTGCTCAGCAGATAATATATGTTCTCCAGGTGAGGCCGTCCCTGTCGTTTCAGAGGTTGAGAGTTATGCCCTGTTATATCCAAGCAACAGCTCAGAGGATAGCTTGAGCACTGATAACGTTTCTGTGACCACAGGTTCAGACTTTCTTCTAGATGGTCGACTGAGGTCACAATCACGCAGCATCTCACTAAAGAAATCTAAGAAAAAACCACCACCTCCAGTACGTAGTGTATCCCTGATGAAAAACCTATCAGAGGTTGGAGGAATAGGATCCTACCACAGTGAAGGGCACTTCAGAGATGGCAGACCCAAAAGTCTCTTTATCCCCCGAGATCACCATATTCAATATTCATTCCAGCCTGAGTTCCTAATCGCCAAGCCTGAGGATGACACAGATCAAGCCCACAGTAGCTTGGAGACATCTTCTGATATTTCTCAGCCTGCTGACAGGGAAACAGAGCTTGGCTTTTCTCCTCACTGGCAGCTCAATGAGTGGAAGTCTAACAACGATCCCTACCGCTCACTGTCGGGTTCAAGTACAGCCACAGGTACCACAGTGATTGAGTGCATGAAGGTGCGGGGCAGCTCAGAATCCCTAAATTCACCCTCAACCTCACGAGCCACATCTCCATCACAGTTCTCAATTGAGGCTGAGACCAAGGTATCCCCCTTCAAGCCCCCATGTCTCATGTCCCCATCCAGTGGCTACTCAAGCCAGTCTGAAACTCCAACCCCAACTATATCAAACACCTTTATCACTGGACCTTCTCCAGTTGGCTGCAAGATGCGCCCAAAGATTCCAGAGCGTAAATCTTCTCTCCCAGCTTCTGCAAAGGATAAATCACGTTCACGTCTTTCATTTGAACTACCTGCAAACTCTCAGCTGGATCTGTCCTCTGTCAAACCCAAGATGAAAGCCAGCCGACGCCACTCTGACACATCTACAGCCAACAAACCAGGTAAACTGAGCCCTAGTCAGTCTTCACTGCCTATGGTTACAACAACAGACTTGCGTAACATCCGACTTCGTTCAATAAGCCGCTCAGAACTTGAGGACAGTCCTGATGGCTCTTCTGACATTATAGAGGAAGAGCAAAGTCGAGATCTAAGCCCTCCTATTACTCCCTCTAACACAAAACAGTCAAAGCCACCAGTTGCAGTGAAGCCACCTCTGCCTAAACGACCAATGAACTTGATGCTTAAATCTCCCTCATCCTCCCCTCTGGCACCTGAATCTCCTCCATCTTCCCCTGTGGACCGACCCATGCCTTTGGGTAACATCTATATGGTTGTGAGAAAGCCCAAACCTAAGAGACCAGCTCAGTCATCACTCAGCACCTCTGCAATAGCCCCACAAGTGCCACTCCACAGCCATGTACCTCCTCTCCCTGAGTTTGATCTGGAGCATGGGATTCCTATTGAAGAAGATCCTCCATCCCCAAGTAGCCCAGAAAGTGAGGACAAATGTAAGACCCTGCCAAGTAGAATGACAATATCCTGTTTAGCAGAATTAGACAAAAGGAAGCCCAAGGTACCTCCTCCAGTGCCGAAAAAACCCAATGTTTTTCTTCTGCCCTCTCCAAGCATTCAGACCAATGGTGGGGCAGAAAGGCAAACTCTACTGTCCAACAACATCTCCCAATCACCTACAGGTCCATCAGCATCTAACATTGAGGGAGATTTGCTTAAAGATGAAGATCAAGATGATCCTGCAAAGGAAAATTTAGATGGAAACTATAAAAATTCTGAAAGTTACGAGACCTCTGGAAATCAAGAGAATGATGTGGTAGTTGAAGAGAACAGTTCAAAATATTCAGCTTATCATCAAATTACGGAAAGAGTGGCACCTCCAGCAAAGACAGTAACAGGTTAAACATTTGTTTACATTTTCCGTTAAGATGTTCAAGCAGAATGCTGTTTTCTAGGTATAGTAATTTCGGGGTTTAATTTATGTTCTTTTATGCTGCCCCACAGAAACTTATGCAGAAACAGAAATACTGGAAGAGAACAATTCTGCTGTTGACAATACCGAACTATACATTACAGAGGAAACAGACAATGATGTTTTTGTCCACACACCCACAACTCACACGACTGAGGACCTCTTTACCATCATACACAGGTAAAATTTGCAGTTTAACATTCATACTGATTCATTTAGCTATTTCTCTCTGACTAAACTTACTTTGGTATAATTTGGCATAATGAATACAAATGCAGACATGGTCTGGTACTGGATATCATGGACTATGTCTTCTAGTGGAGAGGCCACTGCAATTAGACACTTCATTTTCAATTGTCCGACTGAAAAACAAAAATATATATTTTAGCCAACGTAGAAATGTGTAAATATACAATGAATGATTAGCCAGCCCTCTTAAACTCTGTCACGTCATTATAATCAAATATATCAAATAGTGTATCATTGGGATATACAGTGTATGTCAGTGGAGGGCCAATGCCCTGCAGAGTTTAGTTCAAATCAGTAACTCTTTAGGTGTCTTTAATTAGGGTTGGAGCAAAACTCTGCAGGGAGTGGCCCTCCAAGTTCATATTTGAACTGTGACACAACATTTGTATTATTCTGCTTTTCCCTAGGTCAAAGAGGAAAGTTCTTGGTCGCAAGGAACCAGTGGATTCTTTTGGAAGCAGGCAGTGTCTGGTCTCACCTGTGAAAAGCAGTAGCACAGACCTCCGAACTCTAGGCCTTGGGACCACTCCTAGGTCAAGCTCACGAAATGAGAACTTTATTGCTCTTCTCCAGAAGAGAAGCAGCAAAGCCAGCAGTGGGACCCGAGTGTCTGCCATGGAGTTGCTGAAGAGCACAAACCCCTTGGCACGACGAGTCACTGAGTTCTCTCAGTCACAGCCAGATGGGAGTGCAATGAGCACACCAAAACCAGCTCCACAGGAAGAGTGATTCCACTTGTAAAGAACCACACGCTGGATATCAGTATGGCTGGTTTTCTGTTTCACCCCACTTCCCATCTAAATGGTTTAATTTACAAAGACCTCATGCAGAAGGAAATTAAGTGAGTTTGAGTTTTTGCTTTCAGACAAGGGGATCACACTCTGATGATGAAAGATTGTTGTGGAGTATAGTCAGTATTAAAGGAAACAGCTGATATACAACTCTGGCATAGAAATCTGCTATTCTGGAAATATGAATGCAATGATGAAACTCTTGAATGGAAACTGACATCAAGAAATATTTTCAGACTGTTCACTATTTTAGGAGCCCAGCCTATATTTGTGGCCAAAGCCTGCTCTGCCCATTTCAGTGGTGGACTAGAAAGTGTCTTAGTAGGATAATTATGTTTTAATAGACTGCACAAACTCGCACAGAGAGAGGAGTGAATGACATTCCACAAAGGTTGTAAGAAAGGTCTGGTACCCCTAAAAAGGAAGCACTTTCACCAGTACAGGAACTAGTTTACAAGACAAAAAGCTATATTTGTTATTTTCCATTGTTTTTTGGTTTTGTTTTATTTTTTCAAAAAATATGAAAGGCCATATAAATGTCTTATTGTGTTTATTTTAATCTGGAAAAAAAACTATGTATACGATATAAATATAAGAAAATGTAACTGCTTGATCAATGACACAACAGACACAAAGCTGTCCATATCTGTGACTATTCTTGGGAAACTGCCTATTATTTTATAAGCTCACTGCACACAAGGGATTGAAGTGGTCATATTAACCCATCATCATGCAATACACCTGAACCCACATCTAGAGATCTTCCCACACTGCCAGAAATGTAAACAGCAAACAACAAATCAAAATTGTCATAGACAAAACACACCTTTGAAAAGGAAATATGTGGACAATACAACATGAGGGAATAGCACAGAAAGTGAAAGTCCAAGGGGTGGACACTAGACTACAGAAGAGGGTTCAGTAAGTGTTATCAGTGGGTCACTGGTAAGTTCTGGCTGTCGATTGTGTCAAATCTCTCAGGGGTTTCTTTGCAACTCAGGAAACCCATCATGGCTAACAGTCCAAGTGTATATTCTCTTCATAGATATTTCACTCACTCAACAACACACAAATTATCAGACAGGAGATTTACTGAGGCCTATGGATGGCAAAAGAAGACCGAATTCATATATCTCTCATTCTTGCCTCCACATTTTTTCCAGAAAAACTAGACAGCACTTATGACCACAATTCCAGATCATCTTGCATGACATTGGATCATTCAAATCCAAGTGCAAATCTTCTCACTTTATGTCCATTTCAGACTATGCATCAGAGATAAATCAGACTTGCCCTTCTGTCAGCACTGGCAGTAAACACCTGTGAACGTTAGGAAAGGGTGAGGCAGAGCTCAGCAGTGTTATGTTTAGATTCAATTTTTGACGAAAAAGAACATAGTAGAAAATACTTTTTTAATGGTTGCCCTCCATGTAACTGCAAGACCAGATTGTAGATTGACGTTTGAATGCACAAAGACTTTGCAGGCTTTGATCAAATGTGGTAATTCACTTAAGGACTTGAGTAGGTCATCTGTGGTAAACTGACCGTAATCCTACATTAAGGGAATTTTGGAGACTACTGCAGACAGAGGATCTACAGCAGGCAACCACAGAGACTGAGACTTCAGAGATGGCTTCTTCTTACCATTCCATATGAAGCGAGCCCCTTCCTCATGTGACTGTTCTTCTGGCTCCCAATCAGACAGTGGACAGAAACCTGGTGCTATTGAGCCAGAGCGCCCTCAGCAGTCCAGGAAGTGCTTGGCAAAAATCTGTTCTTAGTCTGGAACAAGATCGAGATGGATCTTTTCTTGATGTTCATCTTCTCAGACTAGTCGTTCAAGTATTCTGACAATATGAAAAGCATAACGTGAAAAAAGTGGCAGAATACCACCACATTAAAATAGTGTGTGACACTTGTTTTAAATATTTAGTGAATGAGAACAGTCTGACAACCAGTGTTTATTTGCCTTGTACTCTGGCGTGAAGCCTCTGTGTTTTTAAATGCCTTGGTATTGCACTTCTGTAGAAGTATACAGCGTTTCTTTTACTCTTTTAAGGATTTACTATAATATTTATCACTACTCTTGTGTACTCTGTGCTTAACCCTATCAATGTCAACAGTATTCTCACAGGTACAAGTAAAAGTGAGAGAAGGACAGTGGAAGGAGATGGTATTATATGGGCAAAACAAAGTAGAACTCAAGAAATGTACCTTGGTGGACTGTTAGAAGCCCTGTGCATCAATTATGAAAATTCCAGAGAGGGTATCCATTGGAGAGACATATAGATTATAATCACTAGTTAATGACATTCTAATCCCCCACCCCCCACGCAATACACACACACACACACACAAATCCTCTCTATACTTTCACTGGCTTCACTCAAGCTGTTTTCTCTTTCCTCGCACAGCCGATAGGTATTCATTCTGAATCCCATTTCGGAACACAGAAGAGTCAAATGTGCCAAGTAATGGAGAAAAAAGGGAGTCCGGAACAAGTTTGTTAACAACCATCTGGTTGCTGTCAAGGGTAACCAACGACTTTAATCGATTCTTGACATCACAAGTTGACAACTCCCTGCATTACACAAAATACTAATTTTTGTTGCATTTTTACATGCAAGATAAGCCTGAGTTTAGTAGTCTAGCACAAAGGTCCTTTGACAGATTGCCAGAATGGAAAAAGCTTTAAAAATTCCATATTACCCTTGTTCATTAGGAATAAAAGAAAGACAGGGTGGGAAGGCAAGACAATAATAAGAATTATATTTTTGTTATTTTTTCCTGGGAAAGACATATTTTAAAAGTTGCGTATTATAGACCTCACCCTCCAGCAGAAATGACGGTTGCTGTGAGATCTCTAATTAAAAAGAGGTGACAAAAAAGAAAAAAGAAAAAAAAACACTTAGTTTTGACTTGCCTATGTGGTAAAAGGTATATCATTAAAATAAATTATTTTTCTTGCATAACAGACCTTCGCAGTTGTGGTGTTGTTTTTCTACTTCAAGCTATAGCCTACACCCCCCCCCCCCCCCCGTCTATTTTATATTATTCAAATCCAAATTTGATATTCAATTTAAAGGTTTTTTCCATTTTTCTAAATTCTAGTTTTTTGTTTATAAGGCCTTCTCCACAGGGATTGAGATTTTTGATCAGATTTCCTTTCCAAACTGAGAACCACACAACTTACTCAAAATGTACATTTATGTATAAAATATTTAGCCAGGAACAAAATAAGTTTGAATAAAACACATCCGACTGTTCACTCTCATAATGTGTATAACCTAGAATAACATTTCTAGGTTATAGGCCTACACACACAAAAAAATATCTTGGTATATTCTTGGTATTTTCACAATACCAAAAGAGATGAGACAAATCTTCAGTCATCAAAAATAAACCTTTGTAGAAAACACTTTGTAGGATAGCATGGATGTATCATTTCATAAGACACTTTTTTCATTTTATCATAAAGAATTTCTGAGGCAAAATCCACACTCTTTCCCAGTTAATGTTACCTACATGTCTGTTCCAATAAAAGACGGCATTATAAGAAGCTACCTCATGCTGGAGCACAATAAAAACACTCCTGACTTCGTGGCAAGGGATCATTTACCAATAACTGTTTCAAACACATTAAGACGTGGCACAACCTGAGACAAGTTATTAAATCCCTTCATAAACATAATCCCAGAAGGGATGACTCCAAAGACAATAGCAAATTCCGTTGCTGTGACTGGGATTTTATAGTGTGACAAAAATTCCTCATATTTAAAAGGTATTCCTTTGTCATTAAACCACACAAAATATTATAATTCCACATCAAATTTATGTAATCGCTTCCATCATAAGAATTGTGAGCAATATTGCCCCCTTGTGGATTTATTTGTACCCTCCCTTTTGCTGTTTATCAAACTTCTGCAGCGCTCACTTTTAGCAACCACAAGCACCGCAGCACTTCTGCAAACAGTTGTTTTCCGTTGTGTACTGGGAAATGTTTCTGATCCACGAGGCCATCGAGTGCAATTACAAAAGGTCAAAACTATTATTTTTTCAAATGTTGAGTAATACTACCGTTCAAAAGTAGGAATTTACTAAGATGTTCTAATGTTTTGAAAAAAAGAAGCTTACCAAGGCTGCATTTATTTGATGAAAAATACAGTAAAAATTGTAATATTGTGAAATAATATTTATATATACTTGCTTTATTCCCGTGATAGGAAAGCTGATTTTTTAATAGATCTTACTCCAGTCTTCAGTGTCACTTGATCCTTCCGAAATTATTCTAATACACTGATTTGGTGCTGAAGAAACATTTCTTATTATTATCAATGTTGAAAATGCTATGTAATATTTTTTTGGAAACAGGCATACATTTTTAACAGGATTCTTAGAAGATTTTTGAAATAGAAACCTTATAAATTCATTCAATGCTGTATTAGCATTCTGTATCAATATAATGCATACTTAAAAACCCCCCCAAAAAAACCATACTGACCCCAAACTTTTAACCAGAATTTCTGAAATGATCACATATATATATTTTGAGATGAACTACTTGGGATTTTCAGATTTTTTGAGATGATCAAAGCAAAGTTGTATAAGTGAAAGGATAATATTTGGGATTAAAAAAAGCGTATACTTGTTAAAGAATACATATTTTATTATTATATGTTTTTATTTTCAATGTGTGTGTGTGTGTGTGTGTGTTTGTATTTTATATTGCATATAGCTGGTCTGTACAGAAGACAAAAGTTATTTGTAGGCCATTTATGATATTTATTAAATGTCTTCACACAAGACTTTGAGCACGAGTCTTGCAACCTATTTGACAGTAAAGTAATATGAATTTTTGTAAATGTGATATAAGAAACAGGATAGGGTTAATGAAATGTTCAAGAGATCTGTGTCAAAAAGGATTTCTTGTTTTTTAGGTTCTTTTTGTGATCAACTGTGCATAGTGCTGGTTCTAGTATTTTAGTCAGATCAAACACATCATGGAGCAAAGTTCAGTTATCGTACTACAGTTACTACCAAGATAAAAGCTAGTCATACTTGAACCGACTTGAACCTTCAGACCTTTGTTTTATGGCATGCGCAGTTAAGGAGGTGGGATTGGCAGGAAAAGCGAGACCTGATCCCAGCCACCGGCACAGCCCATACTAATGCATTCCCAGTGCTTCCTGGTGCTGCATCACAGTGAAGGCTGTGAGCTTGTCAAACGCTGAGCTGCCAGTGGTATATTTCCTGTTGCTGACAGGCGAGGAGCACAGCAGAGGCTGCACTGAGCTGTGTGTAGGGACTCGCATTTTATCAGCTGGAGTGCACACAGACACACTCAGAGAGCACCCCTTCACAGGAAGAGCTGCTATCACTTCTCAGATACACAGACGCAGAGGCAGCACTGACACTGAACCTCTTACCAATGGCCCATAAACAGGAGCTGCTCCACAGATGGACTGACTCCCTCCACCAAGAGTTTGACTGATGAAAACAAGTGGGATCTGCTTTTTTCTGTTTTCACCTGATCCGAGTATCTACCCAGGAAGTGTTATGGTTTTGTTCTACATGGGATCGGATAAAACCTCATCTACAGTCATGCAGCCTGAGAATCCTGTTCGCCAGGAAATGCAGTTCTACTATGTGGTGATTAGGGGAATCTATTTATTTAGTCATTTATCAGACGCTTTTTTCCAAAGTGACTTACAAATGAGGACAACAGAAGCAATCAATTGTAGTATTAAAACAACTAAAAACAGATCCAAAACTAAAAGCTAAAACTTTATAAATACTACCTATGCACATTTTAAAAATAAAGAGATTAAATAAAAATGACAAATGCATACAACAAAATGTCAAAACTTAACATTTAAATGAAAATAAAAAAATAAAGCTAAAAACAATTCTAAATATTAAAGAACAAAAGGTATAAGAGTATAATAATGATTCTAACACAACACTAAGCCAAACACCAAAAAAACAACTACATTATATGTGTATGTACAACCACACACACTTACATATATACTGTATATGTACATACAGATTTATAAATTCAATATGTATATTATTTAATTTCCATTTAGTTTGTTGAATTATTAAAATAACTCAAATTAAATAAAAGACCTATACAGACATAATAAATGCAGGCATAATTTAACTAAAATTAAAATAAATAACAAATACAAATAATACAAATCAAATGATGGTAGTTTATCAGTAATCCTAAAAAGTAACACTGCCAAACACACATGCTACAAAACAACTACTTACTTACACGTAGTAAGAAATGGTTATAAAACTGAAACAGAAGCGAAACAAGCAATAGGAAAGAGGAGAAATAAAAAGCAATACTTATCCTTTGCCAGTGTCCCTGCCCGGTGGAGTCACACTCTCGTCTTCACACGAGGAGGCCGTCACGCGAGGCTGCCGTGGTAAATTAAGCTTTTTCATACCCATCTAACAAAATACTAAATTAATTCAGCTGGACACACTTTCCTTATTTTCTCCACAACAAATGGCCAAACAAGCGCAGACACTGACAAGATACACAATACAGAACGAGACCAAACGCGATATCAGCACGTCTCCACACAGTAAACAAAAAAACGTTTCCGTGCAGGATAACTGCACTAACACTAATTAACAAGTAATAACACTACGAGCGTGCTTTAACTTCCGCTGATAAAGACTGCTTCTCTCAAAGATTATTTCTTTACACTGTTTTCTGCTGGCGCTTGAACACACTTTCCTTATTTTCTCTACAACAAATGGCCAAGCAAGCGCAGACACTGACAAGATACGCGATACAGAACGAGACCAAACGTGATATCTTATAGATATATTATATGCAAATGTAAACAGTTTTAACACAGGCTCAAACTGTATGATTCCCTGCACATAATGATTTTAAATGTATTGTAAGAAGTGTAAACTAAAGTTACTCTGTTGCTGTCATATTTATTTATATTTTACTAACACATGTTCTCAAACATGTTCCCCGTTGTAAGCAACCTACATTAGGGTTGTGCCACTGAAATATTAATTTCTCTCTCTTCATTTTTCTTAAGATATGGCAGTAAATATTAATTATTAAAAGCATCAGGATGAACCAGTATTAATATCACCTGTTTTGAGGTCATCAGTATTGGTAAACATGCTATAAAGTAGGCTGTATACTACTGCACTTTGATCCATGGGTTAATCTCCAGGAGAGCAGATATACTAATATCTATCTATCTATCTATCTATCTATCTATCTATATATCTATTTATAAACTAATATCTACAGTTGGTTGTGCCTACAAGTTTGAACTAAAGTCCCTTAAAAATGTTTCAGTATGTATATAATTGTTTGTAATAAAGTAGCCCGTGTGCACTCCAGTTTGGCTGCTAATGATAACTGTGGTTTGTGATGCAGAAATATCACAGGTTCAGCTCTGGATGTGGATGCCCCGTGGACTAAAGAGTAGAAAATCCTGACACTGTTGTGCTGGACATTTAACCCCAAATTGCTCCACAAGATCTGTTCCTGTAATTCACACGAATGGTTCCTGCTAAATTATATGTAATGAAATTTAAGAAAGGTGATCAATTCAGAATGACGGCTTTGTTTCTAAAGGTTGATTTAATAGGTTCTTCACCCATCGTGTCAAGCCAATCTGAACAGCTCAAATTTAATTAAAACCACTGGACGTCACATGAGCTAATGAGCCAATCTAGACTACACACTTACTGAAATCTCAGGATTTGTGTCAGCTGATCCGATCATTTTGTTGCTCTTGGTGGTAAAAGCCTAAGAAGAAATAGATTAGGAAGTTGCTTTCATGCTTCAAAACAGCGCGCAGTGGAAAAGTACGAAGATTTGATGGATTGGCCAACATCTTGGACAGTGTGAAATATAATGAAGACCATATGCTGTGAGTGTGGGGGAAGGGGTCCCCGTTCTATTTCATCCTGCTGTCAGCTGTTTGCAGATAGCCATCAGCATTCGTTAGTAGAAATAGGACAGGTGCAAAACCAGCATTACTGTAGATTTATGCACCGTATCCCACAGCATTTCTCATGACGTACTTTAGTTGTTCTGTCCAAACAATTCACGCTATGGCATTGCATTGTAAAGAGCTTTTAGTATCTGTTCATTAGCAAAGGTAAAACATACAAGGGTCTATTCTCAGGGGAGACAAAACAGGGCCACCAGCTTTCACATACTTAAGAGCTTCTGGATAATGATTAGAGTCATTCTCTGGTGCTGCACATTCCTGCAGTGTTAGTCAAGGTAAACAGATCTATCTCTTATGTCAGTACTTGATCAATGAGAGGCTACTCATCTCCACATTATGTTTTATAGATGTGTCAAACTTAATTAATGCATATGGCCAAACATAGCCTACTTAAAACCGTGGTAATGCTGGAAAACATTTTTGCCAACAGACTGTGGGGGAAAAAAAGCGTGAAATATGTGCTGGAACATTGGAAAACTCTGCATTGGGGTGTTGGATGGATTGGGGCAGGCAGATGAGGATTAGATTGTCTCCATGTGTCGTAAACCAAAAAAAGTAGCAAGAAAACACAACACTATTCAAGCTCACAATTTCTTGCATAGGACAGCTGAACTCTACCTGGGTTACTTTGCAAGGTTTAGTTTCACAGATACAAGAGAGGTCCATTGATGAAAGATGATATAAAGGGTTCCACAAACTTTTTTAGGACCCATCTGACAGGTGTAATTTATCTATTACATTTTCACTAACTTTATCTCTATACTGAAGAAAATTTTAGTGAAATATGAGGGAGGAAATCCATATGTTCTATTATTTTCTGTTTTCCTTGTCATATTATTTTGGGTATGCCTGCTTATCAATTTCATGTCATTGTCATAAGGCTTATGGTAAGCCACAAAGAAGAGGATAAATATTAACAAAGACACGAGTTATACAAGCAAAGAGAGAATAGACCTTATCTTTTATTTCCTGATGTCACAGCTTTGCAGTGTAATGTAATGATGCACTGAAACAGAACTGGAAGTTCAGTATATGTTGGTTCAGTAGCAGCTCTGATGGATTCTGTGATTTCGTTCAGTGAAGGATTCATCAGACTGATTCAGACTGGTAACTGAGATGGTTGCCAAATGTCTATTGGTGTTTTTGCACATTTGAAGGGTACCGCAAGAAGGGGACGCCACAAAGTTCTAAACACAGTCAGCTTTTTAACGGAAGGTCTATACAATGGTCACTTCAAGGAATTAATTTTAACGTTTATGATCATGAAAATCCAGAGTGGCAGGTCACAATTCATTTGAATGCTTTTAATGCTAATGCTGGCGAGAGAGTTCAAGCTCACTTGTAAATGCGAGTGGATTTATTAATTTTTTTTGTCATGCATTATGCATTTTTCAGTCAAACTATACAGCTCGTGCTGTATTTTGTTTTTACATTGTAGCCACATAACATGTTGCGGGAAACACTGCTGTTAGCTGCCTCATAGCATGACTTTGCATAAACTCACCAGCATTCTCAAATTTTGCGCGACTCACTTTTCCTCAGTAACCCACAGCTTGAAAACAGCGGTTTTGTAGTCAGTATGAAATCAAAATTTATCTGACTTTTTTTCTAAATTAATTTTATTGATCCTATTATAAATTATTCATCCATGCATAAGTTTCATGTCGTAATTTCTTTTCACCTTGACATTTTTTATTAAATTATTATAACTCAACATCAACTTCTCTTTGGTGATGTATGCCAGGTTTCCAATCTTTTAGTACAACTGACTGCAAGCTCACATTCAGATCTGCCTCAATCCAGTTAACAACTGATGCAAGTCACAAAATGGAAGACCTGTCATTGCACGCTGCCATCTTAACTTTATACTTCAAAGCTTGTCACCAGTTTCCTCAGTGAGCAATCACATGACTCAAAACATTTCCAGTTGAAAGGTTTTTATCGTATGATTGATGAGCATGAAAGACCAAAGGATGTCTGAGAACTTCCGTTTCCTCCCCTCTTCCTGGTATATTTCATGCTCAAGCCCATTGAAAGGTATGCCCACTAAGTGATGTGAGGTCTACTAAAGGGCACCAATGGCCTTAACAATGATTTTAATTGGAAATAATACTACTTTATTATCTGGGGGATTTGCGGAAAGGCCATTCTGTGGAATGTGAGTGTTCAAAAGTCTTGCCTTCATTTAGAGAATTAGAGCTTAAATCTTCTCTATGATTTGGAATTTGAAGAGAGTGGTCTAAGACGTTTGAGTTGCATCACACACAAGTCAAACGTTGCCAGAAAGACTATAAACCTTGTATGCTCTTGAGAGTTTACAGTCATTTGGTTGCATGTATTTGAAGTTTCTGACCTAAAAGACAAAGAGGGTTTTCTTTTCGCAAGTGTTTTTATAGACCGTTATGTGCATAATTTTAAACCTCAAAGCAAATTCAATCTTCTTTTTTAAAGTTCAGATACAGCATCTTCAGACGATGTGTCACCATCTCATGTCACAAGCCTCTGCAAGCTAAAAGGGAATCATTTTATGTGTTTTATTGAAAAAACTTGATGGGAGTAATTTGGATAGCTAGGATTGAATTTACTTGACCAGCAGAGACAAGCAATAACGAAAGTGTGTGGGGCCAGGGTTCAAGAGGTGAATTCATGCATTAATAGAGTGCAGTCAACCAACATATTTCTAACAATCAGTATTACATCGCTGGAAGCTTATAGGGATGACTATGTGTAAATTGCCATAGTTGATCGATTGACTGATCAATAACAAGCAGAGTGTGCCGATCCAGACTATATAGTGATTGCAGCCTTTAGCAATATTGTTATGATGTCTGTCCCAAATGCAATGCCTATATGGCAAGACTGATAGCTATTTCTGCCTGTTTGGAAGGACTGGTCATCCACATGACATGAATAAATCTGTTACATGATGAACAGATATATTTGGTTCCATTTGCTTGTTGTTTAGTAGATGCATTTTATGTTAACTGAGTAAGGTAAAATGGGGCTAAATGATAGATCAAATTAGCTCAAATGTAATTTTTGTTGTTGCATGTGATGACCTCGAGGTAAAATTTACACATCACAGTGACAAACAGGTGTTTAGGAAAAGGTTATGGTGCTTTCTTTTATTTACTGTTTGGGGAGAAAACACTAGCACCGCCATACGCAGGGGTATTATTTATTGTGGATGTCAGTCAGTGGAAGTTTCTTCAGCATAATGGAGCAGAACAGTAGAGAGCTGTGACGATGGGTGGAGAATGTCCTGTTTAGAGAAGCATGGCATCTTTTGCAAATGTTTTTGTACATGGTATTTCCTCTCCATGACCTCTAGGGATATTTTGAAGAGCGGATTGATGTTATAAGGCAGAGAAAAGATAAGAGGATTGAAAGGATAAAAGGAAAAGGAAATAAGACAATTTATGACTATGCAATCTGTCCTCCTGGAAGATGAGATGAGACGACACTGGCCCACACACACCTTGAATTTTTGATTTACTGTATGACGTGATTGATAGAAGCCAAGGGAATCTTTTCTTTTGGACTGCTGCACTATTCAAATTTGAATATGTGTCACTTTGTGTTACAAACTATGAATCAAAGTTGTCTAAAGAAAGACATTACCATTCAAAAAAAGTCAGTAAGATTTTTTTTATGTTTCTGAAAGAAATCTTTTTTTGGTCACCATGGCTGCATTATTTGACCTAAAAACACTAGTAAAAGTCGTAATGTGTGAAATAATAAAACCGGTTTGTATTTTATTGTGTTTTAAAATACAATTAATTTCTGTGATGGCAAAGCTGAATTTTCAGTAGCCATTACTCCAGTTTTTAGTGTCCTGGAGAAATCATTATCAGTGTTGAAAACAGTTTTTTTTTTTGCTGCTTACATTTTTTTTCTATTGATTCTTTGATCAATAGAAAGACAGCATTTATTTGAAATAGAAATCTTTAGTAACATCACAAATTTCTTAACTGTCACTTTTAATTAATTGAATGCATCCTTGAAAATTGAGCACATACTAAAAATGGATTCTTCCATTTTAATGCAAATTAAACATAGCAGAAGATCTGTTTTCTCAAGCTTTTAGATATTATAGATGTATAACATTGTGCTAGATTGTTTTTGATTGACTGTGATGTGCAGTAAGCTATAATGTCTGCTCAGATGACTCGACATAATAGAGCTCAGTTAGATGTTAGTGTGGATATATTTATTATGGATTGTTTAGCTGTTCTATATTTATATATACAGTAGCATCATTGTTGATTATGGTCAGGTTGAATCAGGCAGTGCCATTAATAAAGAGTATTACATCAACCCAAAATATCGTTGAGTTACGTGGAACTGAGCTATAGATATTCACTGTTCTCTCTATTTTCTCCTTTCTTCTCCACTATCTGAGGCTACGCAGTTCTCATTGCACCGTCTAAAGGAGAAAATAAAACACTGTACCAGGCGCAATCAGAGCACTTAAACATGGATCATTTCCCCTGTCTGTGACTGATATCTGCAACGTGAACCTAGTCATCGTTACTTTCCCCCTCAGCATGTATAGAGAGCTTGACTCTGCAGAGGACACCATCCGTACTGAGAAAAGTATGAGGAACAAGAGAAACAGTGTGAATGTCAGGGACTGTAAAGTGATGCCTGATTATGAAAAAAGTAAGGTTTTATGTGCTCAAGATGTACAGGTGTATTTAAAAAAACAAAAACAAAATAATAAAAAAACAAAAATATATTTAGGTACTTATATTGTTTATTTGTAATGCAGAGAAAGTTTAGAGACTGTGGATGAGATTTATTTTTGGTTTATGTGTTAAAGAACTTTGACCTGTAGTGGGCAGTGCAGTCTATAGCTTTAAGTTATAGTCAACTTCCAATAATTACACTAAACACAGGCATGATAACAAATAGCTTTATGATATTGACTTACCATGAGTGTATAAATTCAGACGAATCAGATTTTTCATAGACATCATGGAAAAGTATAAATTTAGTATGTGTCCTGCATCATCTGAGCATCCGCATCAAACCTGCAAACACTGGATTTTACTCCTGACCACTCTTTTGGGACAGGTCTGTTCCTGTCCCTGTCCATCCTGTATCAGGGTCATATGATCATATTCACCTAAAAGCACTATGTTACGGCCAAAACAGGAAGAGAGCATCCTTGATGTCAGGGTCAGAGGTCAAACAGATGATGAACTGAGGTCCACTTCTCTTTTAATGGTCGGATATGAACATTCTCATGTGTAAGGAAAACGGCTGGGACAGTCATCACTTTTGTTTAGTTTTTTTTCAGTGAGAATGATAGTCCAAAGATTTTCATGGTGTGTTACTGCCAATGATTTATTAGATCTCATATATAAACAGAAATCAAAATGAAATGTTACTGTTTTTTTTATTGACGCACGTCACTGAGGATGAATCTTTCCTGAATCTTACGCAGTCCTCCCTAAAATCAGCCAAAAAGGGCTTTTGTTCAGCACCCTTCTAAAATGATGAAGGCTCTTTTGGCAGTCCTGATGTTGTGAAAACAGTATGATTGTGGATGGATGGTATAAGTGATGAAGACATCTGGACTGTGTTTTCATCCCTGATGGAGATGGAAGAATCTCCAGAGAGCTCAAGCACATCCAAGCCCTGCAGATGTTAAATAAATTAATGGCAAATCCAAGACACACCGCACACAGCCTCACACCACATTCCAAACACATTATTCAGAGCTGCACATTTATCAGCCTGAAGAAATATGTCTACTATTGGTGGCACTGTAGCTATTTCAGGTCGAAGAGTTCCAGGATACCTGGAGAAAAGCTATCCGTTGGCATGGCACTTGCTAAGCTAGCACAGGACTGTCAAAAAAGACAGGGACAAATATCATCCAGCAATCTGTCACTGTCATCATCTATTAATGAACTTTTTGTGATTTATATTTTGCTAGTAAAAATGTTATTCCATCAGAATACACAGATATACTTCTGAATGAACATCGATCCAGAGAGATGGTGTACACTCTCAAAAAATAAAGGTTCTTTATTATGATCTGGAGCCTTTAATAACATCCATGGAAACTTTCCATTGCACAAAGGGTACTTTTTGGAAAAAGGTTATTTAAATTATTAGAAACATAGTTTTTTAAGAACTGTTCACTGAAAGGTTCTTTGGGGAACCAAAAATGCTTCTTCTATGGCATTGCTGTGAAAACCCCTGTTTTGGAATCTTTATTTTTAAGAGTGTAGTTACAGTATTTACCAGCAGGGGCTAACTGCTTCAAGCTAACCAGGCCAAGGGCCAAACCATGGCCACTTGTTCTAGGGCAATGTTTGTCTAACAGTTTGTTGTTACCTTGTGCTTGTCGGGTACCTCCTGAGGTTTTGTGTGTCCGAGGTTGAATGAAGACTAGTCCGGATGCTACTAACAGTGCCGCTATCCAGGAGCTCCTCGCCAATGAGCTCAATCTGCAGTCTGTCAGCTAGCCGCACAGAAGTACTTTAATAGGATCATTTGCTGAGCCATCAGGCACTGGCCAAACAAACATCACAAATATCACCCACGCACCACACAGGCACCACTAGTGAAAATACTTGTATTTCGAAT
Organism: Sinocyclocheilus anophthalmus; assembly: GCA_018155175.1. Taxonomy (NCBI): domain Eukaryota; kingdom Metazoa; phylum Chordata; class Actinopteri; order Cypriniformes; family Cyprinidae; genus Sinocyclocheilus; species Sinocyclocheilus anophthalmus. The sequence continues at coordinate 60,496 of JADLZN010005881.1, forward strand.
TGTTATTCAGATGATTACAAGTTGTTGCAAGTTACACAAAAACTACACTACTAGACTAACTGTTCTGTTCCCACACTCATGCTAAGAACTATTAAGTTTTGACATAGTGTTAAGGTTAAGTCATGCCTCGCCTAGAGCATAAAGTGAGTCAGAACTGCAACAGGTACCTCTTTATAAAAATGAGCTGACATCAGCGCCACAGGTTTATGCAAGACCTGATGATTATGTCATCCTGCATGATTTGAGAATCATCTTGAGCTTTAATATAGAAACAAACACATTTTTTTAAAATTTCATTTAAATATTCATTCAGCAATGATGGATCAAAGAATGCATAAAAATGTGACAAAGATATTTACTAAAGATTTCTATTTCAAATAAATGCTGCTCTTTTACACTTTCCATCCTTCAAAAAATCTTGAAGAATTGTATCAGTTTCCACATACATTTTAACTGTTTTCAACATTGATAATAAGAAATGTTTATTGAGCAGCAAATCAGCATTTTAGAATTGATTTCTGGAGGATCATGTGACATGGAAGACTAGAGTAATGATGCTGAAAATTCAGCTTTGCATCACAGGAATAAATTATATTTTAAAAATATTATAAACAGTAATTCTAAATAGTAATATTATTTCACAGCCTTACTGTGTTTACTCTATTTTTGATGAATGCAGCCTTGAAGAGCATTAAAGACTTTAAACATAAAAACTGAAAACTACTTCTAAAGCAACCAACCAACCAAACAAGAAAGAAAGAAATACCCCAAACTTTTCAATGGTAATATTTATCTGGATTTGAAATTTCAATGTAGTGTCAGACTTTTGAACTTTTTTTAGAACACACTGAGCACAGACTCTTATAGTATCTTGCCTTTGGCTGAAAGGTTATCATGAAAAAGTGGAATCTGTGTAACAGATAAAATTGAGATCTGTGAGGTCAGCACAGAGTTGAAAGGTCAAACTTTATGTGTACGTGCTCATCACGAGGCAGCTAGTTTATGAATGTATAGTGTGTGTTTGAGTTTTACCACTCCACCTTCTGCCTGAAGCCCTCACATTTCTCATTTTTCCCTTCTTTTCCTTTCCTGCTGTCACTGTCTCCCTCTTTCTTCATTGTCATGCTCTTCAATTTTTCCTTTGTCCTTGCTATTGTTTTCATTTCTGTGAAGAGGACAGGCTTTCAACAGGAATGAACTTATGAATACACAGAGAAGTGTTCCCACCTCCCTGCAGCGGGAGGTGGGAAGGGAGGACAGTGTGTCTCCAGTGTTTATTATGCTGATGATGAGTGACAGTCTGACAGGGGAACTCGTTCAAAGCTCTGCTGTATCACTTTCAGGCTCCCCCTCCCTCTGCTCTCGTCACTGACTGAGTGTTTATGTGAAGTTTGCTCTTGGCAACCCCGGGGCTGCACTCTGATTTACATGAGTACATGGCAGATGGAGAGGACAGACCTCTCTCTCTCTCTCGCTCTTTATCCTTCTCTGCTTCTGTCTGTCTGTCTCATGCACGGGTCGGATTGGCTGTACCTGTCTGAAGAGTCTGAGGAGATTGCTCATATTCACAGAGTGTGTGTTTCTGTCAGACACACTGCCCGTCTCCCAGTCTGCAGGTAGAGTGAAGGGTGTGTGAGTCAATTTACATATTCAGTGAGCAAAGTTTGTTTTATTGTGGCTGCAGTTTTTTTACAGTCTGAGACTATAATGAATGTGTAGAATATATTCAGCGAATATGTAAATGCTATGATAAACAGTAAATGCTTGAGGAATAGCATACTCATAGTGTTTATGATGCCACTGTTTGCCACATGTGTTTGTTTGAGATGGTGTATAGTGCGTTTTGAGTGTGGCTAAATCTGGATTTCACATGTTTAGCTACCAGCTACAGCATACTGTTAGGGAAACATATGCAGTCCTTCCATTGTGTATGTGTACATGTTTCTTGAAGAGTTCGACAGAAGAATATGGATTTATAGTGTGTATCTACCTAAGGGTTAGTGACATGACACTATTTTTTTTCTTTGTATGGATATATGAAGTTATTCAAAAATGGAATTTCAGTTTTGAATTAATTTGTGATAATTAAGTGGTGCTTAAAGTAAAAAAAAAAAACGCTTACTGTAGATGGTGTAATGGCTCGTCTTAAAGTTTCATAAAAGACTTTTTTTTGACAATTCAAAGTCAGTGTGTGGACTATTTCAGGGTCATTATGTTTTTTTAATATCAGATTTTTAGCTTTTATTTAATGAATGTGAATGGAGTAACTAAGAAAATGTAAAAAATGAAATTTAATATCTGTAAAAAAAAACTTCGAAAAATGTGTTAAAACTTGTGTACACTTGCATTTAAAGTGCAAAGTATTTGACTATTTTTGACTTGATGGTACATCACTTGTCATTAAATCATAATGTTTTTGTGAATTAAAAATGCAAGTAACAACACAAAAATCACATTTCTGGACACGTAACTTTTACGATATTTTTTTTTTATGATCTCAGACTACCTAATTTATCACTGACACTTATTTAAAAAGAGTGGCTGTTTTGCTTTGCCTTATGTTTTTACATATTTATTTATCTAAGATTTTGGTTGATTCTGTGACATCCTTCTGTAGGAGACAAATCATAGCAGAGATACAGCAGTTCCCTTTTCACACTAAAACAAGAACATTGTGCCTGTTTATGAGACTTTACTGCCTTTGAAGTGGTGTTTAACATTTTTCATGTCAGTTTCAATGGCTTGAAAACAGAAAACAGACCTCAAATTCCTTGGGATTCAGTTTTCTTTTGTTGACTTTATCCCATCAGGTGTATAAATATAACCACTGATTAGGCCACCAGCATTACACACAGAATGATGAATTTAGTTACTTGCTCTGAGGGAACTTGCTTTAGAAAATGATACATACTTAACAGGATGCAATGGAGGGATGCTGGCAGCCTAAATCAGTCTGAGGAGTGAAAAGTTAGAAACCTTTTGGTTTGCTTTGATGCTAAGACTGTCCGAGGTTGTCTTATTGTTTAGTTTTGTAGCTTAGAGATCATCCACTGTGTGAGCAGATATTGGGTTTGCCTTTTTGTTTTTTGTCATTTGACACAGTATCGCTTAAATGGATAATTCAGAAGGGCTGACTGCTGCTGTTTTATTTTCTCTCGTTTTTCTTTCAGTTCTCTAAATGTGCAGAGAGAGCAGTCTGGTCAGTTTGGTGTGTTGCTCAAAGAGCAGAGAGGTTCTCTGTAACTTTCCACTGTATGGACGCTTAGCTGTTTATGTTCTCACACTTTATTATGCACTCACATTTATGTACATTCACATGCATCCTGGCGCACCAAAACAAGCCACAGATGTAAATGCTCACCAGATTGAGACTGAATAAACAATGGAAGTTTATCACTGATATATGCATATAATACTCGTTATCGTCACAAGAATGATCTGATTGTGATAGGAACACCAGGATTGTTACCGGATGAACTGTTATACAAGCACTTATTATTTAAAAGGGGCATCTGGGAACTATCAGCATGTTTCTAAATACAAGTATTTATACAGAGTTCTCATGAGGGTCCATGAGCCAGGTTTTAAGGATCAGGAGACAAATATGGTCAGAGCTCAAGAAGTATATGAAGTCGAAATCGGACAAGAATTCTGAAAGGAAATAAGAGCATGGACTAAGACTTTTAAGGAATAAGCTATTGTTTTCTCTGGATGGCTAAGAAAATCTCTTCAAAGTGAAGTGAAGTAGTTTCGCAAAACTGTTTACTTTATTGTTCTAGTACTCGAGCAACAATATTTATGGAACTCTGATGTTTTTATCTGGGTCTTGTCATGCACTCAGGTATGTCTGCACTTGGATTATTTGTCTCAGACATGAATGCAAGAACCTGATTTACACATGGACATGTTTTAGCAGCCTACATTATTTTCCCTGTCAAATGAATTACACTCAGAAATAACCAGTGATTGGCTATGATCCAAATTGCTATAATTTTTCTCAGAATTGCTATTGAGATATAAAAAGGTCAGAATGGTTAACAAGTCGTAATTTCCTTTTTTTTATTCTGTGGTGGAAACGACTTCCATACGATCATGATTAGTTGTGTAAATATGTGTATAGGTCTTGGTCTTTTCATGGACCGACGGAGCTTCCTGCGTACAGTCTTGTCTTATACTAGACTATTTCTGGTCTCCTCCCTCTGATATCTCAAGATGTGCTTGGGTTAGTAGGGTTTGATTGGGGGTTAGAGTTGTTGTATATATTATATGAACAGCCTCTGCTGAACATTTTAGGGCGTTTTTGTGACTTGAGAATGAGTTGTCTTGTGTTGTTTTCAGTTTTTAATTTTTGCACAGAGAAATATGGATCATTGTTCAGAGTGTGTTTTTTCTGAGCTGATATACTCTAAAATTTGCTTATTATTAAATTAACGATCATGGTCTTTACCAGCAATAATAACATATACATAAAAAAAAAAATGTCTTCGTAATTTGAGACATTAACACAAGACTCCTGATACATCGAATAGGATGTGTGTGTTGCGTTTGTCATGACTGTTTGGTTTTATGAAGGCAAGTGTTTCTCACAAAAGCCTTTGTGTCCAGTAAATGAGCACAATACTCCTGATGAATGATGGTGGTTTAGGTTTCAGTGGGCTTTGAAGTATGGTGTAATGCTTCATGTGTTTGTGTTTTGCTCTTCCCTTCATTCCTGACCTTCACTTTTTTTTTGTTTTAAAAGCAGGGACAGTGTATGTGAGAAAGAGAAGGGCATATGAAATAGAATTAGGGAGGAGGGGAAAAGGAAAAAGACTTTGTGGCTTGCATTGCCCTGAGGCCTCTCTCATCCTGCCACCCTGAAATCGCAGCCACAGTAGTTTTCATGTCTTTTTTTCTTGTAAGAACATCACTTAAATCTTATATCTCAAAGATCCTGTAAAACATTGAGGCATGTTTACAGTTCCATAATAAAAAAGCTTCCTTTATGCACATTGTTTGAATATGAATTTACAATAATAACTCCGAATGCATAGCAAAAAGAGATGCCCTCAGTAATACCAGTTTCCAGTAGTTTGTAATTTGTGGTTAGTTTCTACATCTGAAATACCGGTATCAACCGGGTGTTTGATGGATCTCATGCTGTTTTCACTGATCTCTATTATCAACAGAGCACAACCTGTGAGCTCTGTCCTTTTCTCCACACCGGTTGGCATATTGCGTAACCACAACTCGAGTGGAAAGTGACCTCCCACGTGGACACAAGAAAACACATTACATACACACTCCTGCTTTCAAGTAAACCCCAGTGAGATGACAACTCAAGTGTTTGTTTAAACAGTGAATGATTGGAGCTTTACAACCAGAGAATCAGACCAAATGGCCTCATGCACCTTCTTAATTGTTTTTGGACGCATAGTTTCAAAGTTTTTTTAACACATGATACTTAAAAATTGGATATGTACACTTTCATGTTGATATCTTTCAGTTAAAGAGGACAAGACATTAGGTTTTGATTTGTTATTTTAGCAGTATTCAAATAAGCACTGAGGTTGATAGGCAGCAAATTTCCTTTCACTAACTGTTTTGGCTTTCAGTTCTCATTGTCATCACATCAGATGTGCCAACACATATGACTACACACGGGATGTATGCTGTCAGAGGAATTACTTTAGGTCAAAAAAAAGTCCACTAGCTATTGTATGTTTACCCAATACAGTGCTGCTGCCAAATCTAAAAGTAGCCGTCCTTGAATCCAAATTAAACAGAGAAGCTCAAATAGTGTTTTTCTCATATAGTATGTTTTAAGTACTTAGACCTTTAGGCTTTTTGTGTTTAGTAACCCAGACAGGGCCTTTTAGGGCATGTTTATCCAGACGTGCTCCTATTAGGGAGAAATATCTAAAACTATGAATGTCTAAAAATCTCTCTTAAAGACTGTTGGAAGTGATTTCACACCTTTTAACCCCAGCTTTTGCTGCACAATATTTGATGGTTGGTTTGTAAGAGGTGTGCAAAGCACTTTAACTGCAGTATATCACTTTCAGCAGGGTAAATCCTGCTCTTGGTGATACGCCTGGCTGCAGAATTCCAACTCTAATCAAACACACATGAATCAGCTTCCCTTTAAAATGACAAACAGGTGTGTTCGAGCTGGGCCACAACCAAACTCAGCAAAAAGGCATGCTGAGACCGAAAGTAATGCGTTCACTGTTTCACTTCTGCTTTCTTTTTCTGTCTGTCTATTTTTCAGGGTGACCATACGTGGGCCACCATGCTGGGGCAGAGCGTGAGGCTGCAGCCTGTTTCCATCCAAAGCCTCTCGGAGCTGGAGAGAGCACGTCTGCAGGAGGTGGCCCTTTACCACTTAGAAAGAAGAGACCTGGACTTTAAGATCAGCATCCCTAGAGGTACATTTCATTTGAAATGTCTTGTTTTGTGATGACTGGTAATCATGCATGACAGAAGAAGTGCATAGATTTAAATACTATATTATAAATTGCTTGAGTCACAGTCTAGATATGATTATTTTAGACAGATGCTTTTCAAATTCCCAAGAAACCCATGCAGATATTACATTACAGTCAATTCATAGGTATTTCAGAGGGATTTCCGATCTACCAGATAAGACTGCTGAGAGGTGAAAGTGAGATTTGTGAGATGGAGTACAGCAGTGCTATACCAACAGAACATCTAGATTGTTGCATGGGTCATGACCCAAAAATAGGTTCCAGGTCACTTTGTCATAGACGGCAAGGAAGAAACAGCTCTGAATCCAATTAATAAAATGTAATCAACCATATTATCTTGAATAGTTATAAATAGACTTATCTCTTTCTATTATAGACATATCTTTTGTTGTTGATGCCAAAGACTGTGTCTCTAGTCAAGGTATTTTAAAACAAATTCATCTGTCACTTGGTGGAAGTCGCCAAATTAGGCAAACGCCAACATGGACAGATTGGGTGGCATGTCCTTATCCCTGAAATCCAAGAACAAAACTGTGTGAAATATAAGAAAATACAACCTTAGCCCAGTATTTGTTCCATGTGTTTGCCTTCTGCTGCCGTTTATGCCATTTGTAATATCGTTGAGCCTTTGCAGTTCATTGGACTTATACATTTCATAATACATTTCAATATTTGGTTTTAAAGACGTTTTGTGTGCATTTGTACAATAAACAGTTTTGGTACTGCTGAGTTGCCTTTCAGGTCAAGAAGCAAAATCATTATTAATAATAATTAACAAAACCACCCCTGTTTGTTATTTGATAATGTGAGATGGCATTTTGTTATCATGAGAGTCTCCTTATGTCCCACTATGGATGGGAAGTGGTATTCCCAGCCACGTACAAGCAGCTCCACATGATCAGATCAGAGAAGGTCATCCTCTGTTCTCTATAGTGGAGTTTTCAACTGGTCATCTGTGAGAAGACCTCAGCTGGCACTTGGGGAAGCAGCCATCACAATTTATGGGAATATTTACGGAACATTTTCCTCCCAAAGGAGAAATCTGTCAGATTCAGCCTGGTGGTTTATTCAGCCGCTCCTCTTGGAATTGTCATCAGCGTGTATGGCAGCTATTTTTGGGGAAGATGAATGTCCTTTGGAGAGTTAAATGAAACTTTGTGAAATGCACTTAAGAGAATTCAAAAAGCATGTCATGAGTGACTGACCTCTCTGTTTGGCTTTGGTTATTTTCTTGGTTTGTTTGTGGTTATTTAAAAGTTAAGTACTTTAAACATTTTGCCTGTAATATTGTGATTCATAATCTTTGTCAACTCTAGCTGTATGCAGCCTGAAGCTGTTGTTTTATTGTCATTGTTTTATTTTAGTCTCTTGCTTTATAAAAGTGACTCCTTTACTTTGTTTTCAGTCTCTGCTTTGGCCCGAAGAGATTATTTATCCTGAATCAGGCTTATATCTCAGCATGCTCTCTGTTCATTCCCATAATCATCCTCTCTCTGATGGGAGCTGATGGGGGGCTTTAGCCCATGATGTCTTGACTTGTGGTGAGGGTTGGGGGCAGTTGCCATGGAAATAAACTCTCATTTCCTGCAGCCATGGGAATATGACCCCTCCTAAAGCCCCTCTGGATGTGCTACAATCCCATTTCGTTTTCTCTATCGCTCTGTACATCTTCAAAGAGCTTCTTTTAAACCTTCTTCCCCTCAGCTCAATAACTCAGACCTCTTCTGATTCAACCCACACTGTAAAATAAATTCCGTAAAATTTACGGTAAAAAAACGGCAGCTGTGGTTGCCGGAATTTTACCGTAAAAAAATATGGTAGCAACATTTTAGGTTTTACGGTTTTAACTGTTTTTAATTTTTTTTTATTTTACAGTTAAATACCGTAATTTCATTACTGAAATAATGTTATATACTCACCTACTTAAGTACTGAAATCTGTTTTTGTACTTGTTGTAAACACTGAATAACCCCCAAATGCGGCAGGTGGTGATGCAAAGTCACATGAGGAACCCAAAGGGCCCACCCCTTCACAAGCAGCATTTAAATAATAACATATATAGAAGGTGCACAGTGTCATTCACACAAACACCATCATGGTAACACACTGGAAACTGAAATAATGCAATAAACATTCATTTAACAACATTACGTGTAACACACAACCCTAATATACAAAACTGATAAGATAATGATATTTCAACAAAAAAAACATCACATTTGAAATGTAACGCAGGGAATTCTGGGAATGTCAATTTACGGTTATTCACTGTAAATTATACGCTCTTTTTCACTTCCACAAACGTATACTTACTGTAAAATTAATGTTCCAATACATGTAATGTCCCCATAACATTTATTCACCGTATATATTATGGAAACTTACTGTTAACCATTTAACAGGTTTTTACTGTAGCATTTTTACAGTCTTTTACCTGTAAAAGTAAAAGTATTTCTGTAAGTTAAAGGCATAGCAAAATGGAACCAAATTACCAGCACTTACAGACAGGAAGAGGTTTGAGTGTAAACATGTCTGTTGGTTTGAGTTTAAAACGTTGCAGCACTGTGGGGGAAGTTTTAACCTAGTAAAGGGAACAGCTATTCATCACATTTTTACTGTGGGCCATATAGCAGAGTACATCAGAGTTATGAAAACACACAGACTAAAGGTGTTTTAGTTTAGCAATACTTATTTTCAGCTCCAAATTTGGAAAGAATACTCTTTGAAGCAATAAATTAAGGATAATTGTGGCTGGTTATAGGAAATGTTTCTGCTTCTAATTTTGTCTTACTCGAAGCCTCCACTAACATAGGTTTTATATTGTGCTATAGTGTTTGCTTTGCCAGCTCTGTGCCCATTCTTGGAGATTTCACTTTACTATCAGCCATCTAAATGGAACACATTTTAATTTTTGGGAATGGGAGACTTGTTGTTACATGCATCTGTTTAGGTGTTTGTGTTATGTGCCACTACCAATTTTACGTGTTTTAAGCATAATATTTCCATTTTTATATAATTCTGTTTAAAAGTTTGGGTAAGTTATTTATTTATTTTAAGAAATTAATACTTTTATTTGGCAAGACAATTTAAATTGACCAGAAGTTACAGTGAACACATTTAAAATGTTACAAAAAATCAATTTAAAATAAATGCTGTTGAATGAACTTCCCATTCATCAAAGTATCCGTGAAAAAATGCATCACATTTTCCACAAAAATAAAGACAGAATAATAGTAATAAATGTTAAAAAAATAAAATAATAAATGTTACTTGAGCATTAAATCAGCAGAATTATTTAATATTAGAATGATTTCTGAAGGATCATGTTACACTGATTTCGGTGTAAATTCAGATTTGACCTCAGTAATAATTTACATCTTAAAAATATTACAAATTGAAAACAGTTATTTTAAATTGTAATAACAGTTGACTATCACTATTTTACTTGCATTTATTTGATTTTTGATCAAATAAATTAAGCTTTGGCAAGCATAAGAGATTTTCAAAAAACATTTTGAACATTACATTTTTAGACATTATATTATGTAAGTGGTATGTATCATTTTTTTATATAGGTGTCTACACAAAAGCAACCATAATGCTGTTTTTTTTCTTTTTTTATCTCCAGAGATTCGTAAAAGGAGGAAATCATTACGAAGAAAGTTTGACTCCTTCTCAAAAGAAAAGAAAGAGCGAGGTAAGATATGCTTTTGTCATTTTTCAAATAAATCTCATGCAACCTGTGTGTAAATGACTAGAAAGGCAATGGTTTAAACTTTGTAAAGTCTCACAAAAGAAAATTCCAAAGAAAACATGGTTTGTCTTTGTGATCATTTTTTAATGAAAAATTAATTGATCTTCCTCTGAAGTGCCTTGCTATTTTTGCCAAGGTCTACCATCAGCTATGTAGCTATTGCACTGCATTAGCAATTACTCACATTATTAATGGTCACTTCTCAAGATAGACAAAATCAAGCCCCACCCTACATTTTTCTTGTTGAATATCCCATTTTACTTTTAAAGGGGCCATCGGATGCAAAATTCACTTTACAAGTTGTTTGAACATAAATGTGTGTTGGAAGTGTGAGTACACATCCACCCTATAATGATAAAAATCCACCCAGTGTTTTTTTTTAAATCCCTATTTTAAAATCCCCTTTCTCAAATCAGGCTGTTCTGAGATTCCTGTCAGAATGACATAGTTCTGCACAGGCCGCTCCCACGATAGTTGATTGACACTAGAGTCTTACCTTAGACCTGCCCTGAGTGAGCTGTCATCAGTCCGCCCTTGTGTCGACTCCGGTGCAGGGGAAGACAAGAACGTCTCCGATTAAGCGATTGAGGTGTTTTGCTGTTGGATGTAATAATTAATATAGCAGTCGTTATTTACTCCCGACATCTGAGCCACTGAAGACGCAGAGGATTAACGTTATTTTCATTTTGAAGGGAATGCGCCGATCCCCAATCTGCCTAAATGCGTCTATGTTCGCGCGAATAATTCGTGATCCAGCTTCATCTACAGAAGAAGTGAGTATAAGGTTTTTTATGAATCTTTGCAAATCGCCTTTCCTAATAATGTGCTAGTTAGCAAGTTTCGCGGCTGAATTTTACAGTCTGCTCGTCACTCCACGGAAGAGAGGGGCGGGGTCAGCAGCGCTCATTAGCATTTAAAGCAACATGGACTAGAATGGCTTGCTGAAAACAGAGCTGATTTTGACAGGGTAAAAAAGGTGTTTTTTACACTATCACTGATAAATTTTAACCAAAGTATGTTATAGACTTTTCATTAAGACCATAAAGAATCATATCAACTTGTGGAAAATGGGCATCCGATGACCCCTTTAAATATGCCACATTATGGAAGTAAAATTGGTTGAGAGCGACGAATCGGATTGTTTTTAAGTGCACTATGTTTGTCAGACATCATCCCTGAGCTCATGCAGTCTTGTAATCTTTGTTTATCAAACAACCAATAAAACATATAGACTTAAATGTCAGGTCTTTAAGTATTTGCCTTTAGATTATTTTATACTACAAACAAATGATAGTGAAACTGCATTTCAAATTTCATCCAAATGCCAACTTATATTTGTCGACTTATATAAATGTCTTAATGACGTCATTGCTAAACCATTACTACCGTACTACAAAACGTCATTCTTTGGTGATGCTGGTGGACAGTAATGGTAGACTATAAATGGCTGTTCCCTCTGTGGATCCTCTGACTCTGGTTGCCAGGACTGTTTGGTGTGTCACAGTTCTTGCAAATCCCACAGGCCTTTAAGACACACAGCTTTAAGACTTTAATATGCAAGACAATGTGTGCATCCCTATGAATGCATATACATTGTTTTCTCTGTATTTTGTATTCATCTTTGTTTTTATCTTTTTGTAGGATCATTTAAAGTGGAATTGAGGCAGTCAGTCGTTTACATTATTTAGTAAACTGATTTCCACTTAAAAAAAAAAAAATTATAAACACGATTAATGTAACAATTTCAAAGAAAAGAGGATATAGCTTTGTTATAGCTTTTAGAGCAAGGGCGCCACAATCTTGCAGTACCACAGCGTGTGACGTCATGGGGGTTGGTTTGCTCCATTGGCCAGTGAAGTAATATAAGCGTTTCTTATTTTAACACAAATGTACTTGGTTTTCAGTTTCACCATAAATTGGATGAATATCCAACATCAAACTGTCTAAATCACGAAGTTTTGATCGTGGTATCCCAAACATTGTTTATCATAAAGCGAGGTGCAACATGATGTAAACAAACGCTTCATACAATATCATTCATGTCACATCTTATTGTTATGTCAAACCTTTTAGACATATTTGCATTACACTGGCTCGTTCACCATTAGTGGTATGTAACATATTTTATGTTCACCTTCGAGTGCAAATAAACCTGCTGTCAACAGAATGTTGAAACTAATCACCTATCTGAAGGATCGGGCTAGTGCTACTTCCTCAAGAAAGTTTATCATTCTGACGTGTTTTAAGTCTTGTCAGTTTAAACATTAAAGGGGTCATGCGATGCTATTTTAAAGATCCTTATTTTGTGTATTTGGTGTAAAGAAATGTTTATGCGATTTAAGGTTCAAAAACACATTTTTATTTTTGTCAAATGACTGTACTTATTGTAGTTCCTCTATGCCCACCCTCTCTTAAACACGTTGTTTTCAACAAAGCCCCCTCCTTTGACAAGCGCAGCCTGCTCTGATTGGCCAGCTGACCCAGTGCATGGTGATTGGCCGAACACCACAAGCACGCGTCGGAAATGTAACGCCCCTTGCCATAATCGCGAGCGTCAGCTTTCAAGGTAAATATCAAGACAGTTAATAATGTTAGTTTTACCATCAGTTCAAGCCCGAGAGGGGAACAGAGTCGCGTGACAGACAACAGTGAGTATGCAGTACAACCAGCCGGCGTTTAGACAGCGACTTGCTATGATTTCGACAGGCAGTTCACTCTCCTGTGATGTGACCCTGTTCCCCTCACACACACACACACACACACACACACACACACACACACGATGCATTACTCTGCGCTGCGCAAAACTCGGCATTTGAACAGTCAATAGCAAATACTTAAACTACTAACAAAACATACTTACAGTCGCTGATTCAGAAGTCCCAGATTGTCTAGCAAAGCGTATTGACCCCTTTTTGTTTTTTTTTTTTTTTTTTTAGAAATAGCCTTTGCACATCCAGCCTTGTAGGCTACTCTCCTAGGTTAAAAAAACTGTCGTCCATAAAATGCGTTGCACATATTCGAACATCTGGGTTGTGCTGTTCTGTTGTAAATAAATCTTAACCAATGATTCCTAATTGCATCTACTTCCGGAAGGCCAAATAAAGTGCTTTTGCTTTCGCACTGAAACACAGCGTCTCCCTGACATGGCTGCATCAACAGGACTGCTGTTCTTTCTTTGCGTGAACATTTGGGCAAATTATGCTAATATTTCCACATAGTGATGTAGATATGTGGGGGTGTGTTAGAATTAGCCATTTTAGGTAGGTGTGGCTGACTCTTAACTTTTATAAATAATATCTCTTTGGATTTGAGACTTTAGTCTTTGCAACTTTACAGATCTTTTTTATGCACCAAGAGCTTGTAACACTCCAAAGAGAAAGGAAAACTTGAAATCGCATCATATGACCCCTTTAAAGTGTTTTAAGCCATTCAAGCATGAGACAACACGAAAGAGATTTCATGCGGTACTCGCGCGCTGTGATAGATCGTTTCTGTGTGCACAGACGTACACAAAAAGCCGCAGCTGGGACAGCATGCGAGTACCAAATTAAGTTCTCACAAAAAATATGTCAGAATGGCTGTTTTGACGAGTTTCCATGTAAACACGTACTGTTTCCGACCCGCTCTTCACCCCAAACCACCAGGGTCAAACCAATCCCGTGACGTCACACACTATGGTACTGAAAGATTATTCAGTTTACTAAATAATGTAGGCTAAAGAGGCTAAAATAGTGGCTACTGACTCACATACTGATACCATCTAAAAGATTATAAACCATTCCTTCATATTGTATAATGTGTAAACAGTAAAACCAGTTTTTGTGAGGATGCAGTTGTATTGATTTAATTGTATTTTAGAGTTTTATTTACACTAGATTTTTTGATGTAACTACACAGTTCAAAAGTTTAGGGTTTGTAAAATGTATTGTTTTTGAAAGTCTCTTATGCTCACCAAGGCTGCATTTATTTGAACAAACAATACATTTATTATATTGTGAAACATTACTACAATTCAAAATAAATATTTACTATTTGAGTATGTTTTAAAATGTAATTTATTCCTGTGACGGCAAAGCTGAATGTTCAGCATCAATTTCGCCAGTCTCTACGATCCTACAGAAATCATTCTAATATGCTGATTTGGTGCTAAAGAAACATTTCTTATTATTATAAATGTTGAAAACAATGTTTAATCTTTTTGTGGAAACCATGATGCATTTTTCAGGATTCTTTGATGCATAGAAATTTCAAAAATACTTTACTGTCACTTTTGATCAATTTAATGCATCCTTACTGAATAAAAGTAGCAATTAAAAAAAAATCACAATAATATTGGGTGACACTTTATTTTGATGGTCCCTCTTGAGCATTCTGTTGACAATAAGTAACTTTGCACCTATAACTGTCATTAGATTATTAGTAGACTGTCAGCTTAATATCTGCTAACTCTTTTTTTTTGTGATGGTTACCCAACAGACATTCTACTGACTGCATGTAACTTTGCAAGTACATGTCAGCTAGCAAGTCTACTAATATGCTACTAACATTCAAATGAGAGTTAGTAGATATGTAAAGATAGGTAAAGAGCTCAGACTGATCTCAGAGCGGCTCCGAAGTTGCCGGAGCTAAAGCAGCACTTATTCCTGAGTCTGTCGGATTTGTTTGGCCATGTTCCTGGAGTTCAGCCAAACGCCTGCCACCTGCAACCACAGTCTGGCACTTGTTTCCAGCATGTGCGTCAGCTCAAGGTGGCGGGTGGGGAGGGCTGAATGAAGGATGGTGATAGGGTAGAGGGAGGAATTTATTTAAAGAGGACTCAATCCCCATTCAGCTTATCAAGGACTAGCAACTAGTGGACCAAACTAACCTGACCTGCCACTAGACCTTTAAGCCCTGGGGCAGAGATAGGAGAAAAGGGATTGTGAGGATAGGAGGGAGGAGAGAGGAAGACAAGACTGCTTTGCTTTTGTGTCACTTTGACAGCCAAAACAGATTAGATGTAACCTCAGTGTAGTCCTGTTAGGGTGTTAAAGATGCTATTTAAAAGAGTGTGCTTTACATATGCATCATGTCTTTGTACCTCCCCATCTACAAAATAAATAGTTGTTCAATAACATTTAGGCTGCTTTAATAGAATATGTTAAATAAAGCTTTCTTTAAGGTAAAACGTGTAAGATCCAGCAGAAACGGGTTTTTAAAAGGTGCTATTACATCTCATGTTTTAATTAGTTCTGAAATCATTTAATTAAATAACTATCAAACTATAGATATACAAGAGAGGCAAACTTGTACCAGTTGTTTATATATTTTTGTTACTTTATTTTTCATTTATTTATGTTTTGTTTTATGTATGTGCATGTATGTATTTATTTACATTTCCAAATATGTTTAAGAAGTATGTTGATGTGCCATATGTTGAATAGAGCTTTCTAGATTTAATCCGTGGGCAGATAAAGATGTTTTCCTTCTTAGCCCAAGAAAAGCAAACAGCAGCTACACATGAGATCACTTACTGAACAGCTGATACTGATCATATTAAAACTGAAGATATGTCTGAAACATTATAGTCTTTTTTATGATACTTTCAAGTCATGTAAAAATCTACATAATATCATTTGTGGCCCATAGACCTTAAAAGTGCAGTATCATTCATAGTCCAAAAAAAAACAAAACAAGCCACAAGAGACAATCAAATATTAACTTTAAAGGACAGTTCATGCAAAAATGAAAATTCTGTCATCATTTACTCACCTGTATAACTCTTCTGTGGAACATAAAAGAAGATATTTTCTCCATACAATGGAAGTCAATTGGCATCAAAACATTCTTCAAAATATCTTCCTTTGTGTTCCACAGTAGAAAAAGTCATAGTGGTTTGGAACAACATGAGGGTGAGTAAATGATGACAGAATTTTCATTTTTGCATGAATTATCTTTAATATTTGATTGTCTCTAAGTCTCTTCATATTACAGGTGAATAGGGTAAAAAAATAGATATCACTATGCTTTCCCAGCTGATTAGTCACAGTACATTTAGACAATTACAAATTTCATAATAAAAACGGGAAGTTTAGTGTATGTACAGTAAGTGTTACAGAAATGGAGATGCATGATTAAAAAAAAAACTCATTTTGAGAAAACTGCTTTTAAAGATATGTATTGTAATTGAAATCTACAGACGCAAATAGATAAAGTGTAATAAAGTAAACAGTTAAATGTGTGTTTTGGATGTTTCCTTTCCACTAGTCTGAAAGAAGACAAGTTATGGATGCAAAATCTCAAAATTGACCTGAGAAAAAATAGGCTAGGATCAAATATAATAATATAAATATATATAATATATAAATAAAACTATAGGATAGGAATTGATAATGAGTTAGAGGTTTTTGTGATGACATTCGATATGTGCGGAATCATTGTTTACTGAAATAAAGAAAGAGTTTGACATGTTTCACACACTCCCTTCCTGAAATGTAGTGTAAAACTAGTCCAAAACTCAAAAATTTTGACACACGCTTTGTTACATCTAAGCAAATAAGCTTTGGAAACTATAGACACTAAATATCAAAATCTATCCATGTAATTCAAATTAATTAAATAGTCCATAAGCCTACTGTTAACGTCATCTGTCTGTTAACTGTTTGGATTCTTCCCCAGAGTCTGCGGCCAAAGCATTCGGTATCCCGCTTTCCCAGGTAATCGCAAACGACCGGGCATACAAGCAACGGCAGGATGCCCTGAAAGAGAGCCGACGGGACTGTCTGGACCTGGAGGCCAGTGTTCTTCACTTCCGTGCCGAGAAATGGCAGCACAATGGAAACCAGCCGCTGGGCAATACAGCCTTATCATCACCTGATGCTGCCTCCTCACCAGCACTGGAGGCCCACAGCAAACCTCCCTCATCAGCGTTCATGGACAACACCTCACGCACACACAGACGGGTAAGTGCATATTATCTTTAAAACCTCACCAACATCCTCATCAAAAATCTTCTAAAAAAGCTGTGGTATGTATGATTTTGGTCTTTTGATCTAGTAATCAGGAGCTGATTATTAAAACACAGAACCCAGGTCATGTTGAACATCTAACCTGAAAAACATCTGCAATTCATTATTACACATAACATCAAATGCATAACTTTAGGCCTGATAGCTATACATGACAACACATTTACGTGTCCTATTGCTTTGAGAGATTGTTGCTGACATCTCATACGTGAGCAAATAAAAGAAGAGGACACTATCTACGCAAATATAAATCAGAGCCAATAAAAACTCCTTGCTATCACTAACCTGGCATCATTTCATTCAAAGAATTCCCCATGCAAGTGCTGATATTACTCTCACCAAGATAAAAAAAAAAAATGCTCTCATGGACACTGTCAATAATAAACTTGATTTAAAAAAAAAAGCTTTATGGAGTCATGTTTTGAGATACTGTAAAACAGATGTATATGCTCTAATGAAGTATAAAGTTATAAAGTTAATTTCAAGGATTTCAATTAAAATTACAATAAAAATATAGAACTTCTAATTATTTTGTAATTAAAATTAAAATATTAAAAGTAAAAATGTCTGTTTTATTATAATCATTTTCGGATCATAAGCAAATGATCATTCAAAGCTAAAAGGTGTTTTACACCCTTTTTTTCACTATCATTGACCTAAATTGGATCAACACTGTTAAATGTGACCCTGAGCACAAAACCAGTCTTTAAGTCGCAAATACATTGTATGGTCAAAATTATTGATTTTTCTTTTAATGCCAAAAATCATTAGGATATTATTTAAAGATCATGTTCCATGATGATATTTAGTAAATTTCCTACTGTAATATATTAAAACTTCATTTTTGATTAATAATATGCATAGCTAAGAACTTCATTTGGACAACTTTAAAGGCGATTTTTCTCAATATTTTGATTTTTTTTTTTTGCTCCCTCAGATTCCAGATTTTCAATAGTTTGTACCTCAGCCAAATATTGTCCTATCATAATACACATCAAAGGAAAGCTTATTTATTCAGCTTTCAGATTATGTATACATCTCAATTTCGAAAAAATTGACACTTAAGACTGGTTTTGTGGTCCAGGGTCACAAATTAAGCTGAATTATGGCACTGTTGTCTTCTAGAGCTAATTTATAGCTGAACCTGAAGTTGTTTAATACTTGAACTTTTCAACATTTACACTGGTATTTTCCAGTTTATTACTGTACAGCTGCTTTGAAACAATCTGTATTGTATAAAGCACTATATCAAATGTGACTTGACTTAAATGTATGCTATGACCACTTAAATAAATAAATAAAACCGTGTTAATTTGATCAAGGTACAAGAACAGATATCAGAGTCAAGTGTAGATTATATAAATAAGCACGTTTAAAAAAAAACCCCAGAAAGTCATAAGATGGGCTGGGCAATACCTTGAACAGTATAGTATTCTTCATCACATTAATAATGGCTAAGATGTTTGTTATCACTGAGTCAGACAGCAGTGGCAGCAGGCAGCGTGGTTTAGGTTATTGTTTGATTTCCATACCTCTCTCAGTATGACTGGAGACAACATTTCTATGGGTGGCTACATATCAGCAGGAGCGAATGAGATTTATGTCTGTGTCTTTGCCAAATCAAACTCTCCATTCTCTCCGCCCAAACATGGAGAGAGAAAGAGAACAGATTACTGGGTTATTCAGTCATTGTGTTGACATCTGAAAAGCTTTCATGGAAATCTGTTCACATTTCTTTTGTATACATAGCATAAATAGATTTATTGTGTTGAGATTTTTTTTCTTTCTTTGAGCTCTTTTCTGACCAGTGTGAAAGCGTTTCAGGTGTTTATCTATTTTAATAATTCATTCATTGGAACAAGCTTTCACAGAAATTGATGTCATTTTGACCTTTATTTTTAAGCCTTACGTACAGCACATACCTTCATTCATCTGTGACCATCTTTTCATCATAAACTATCTTTTATTTCCTCTCTGTCAGGGAGGAATGTCTGTAGACTCCATCTCTGATATGGTTGAGAGTCAGTCTAGACTACTTGAAGCTCTGCAGCTCTCTCACCCTAATGAGCTGGAGTTGAAAAAGGCTGCTGGTCGCACACAGGCCAAACTCAGTCTCAATCCCATCTACAGACAAGTTCCCCGTGTGGTAGAGCGCTGCTGTAAACACATTGAGACCCACGGTAAGCTGCAAACAGCATTACAGCACATGTCCAGTGATTTATGTGAAAACTGGAAGGACAGGAAGTTGAACTGAAATTTGAAATGGATTGGCAGGCAAAGAACTGCAATTGAAAGAAGTTTGAAACAGAAGGGAAATGTCATTATTCCAAGGCAACTTCATTCATTTCTGACTGATGATTCAACATTTCCGTAAATAAAGTTAAATAAATTAACCATCAAAACGATACACATTTTGCCATACAGCACCGCAATATATATAACACATTGTTTTCAGACAACTTTATATTGTTTTAGTGCCATTTGGAAGTATTAAATTAGTGTTCCGGGAAATAAAGCGTTCTTTCACCTTGGTCTATAAAATGAAAATGAATGCATTAAATATAATAAAATATACAAATTAAACTCAAAATTATATATGTGGCATTAGGCTACATACTATTAAACTAGAATGAAATTAGAAATATATATTTGTATATATAATATATATTATATATATATTCTATACAGGATTACCAATGGCTTAATTCTAGTTTAATTGTAATTCTGCCTCTGGGTTGGCTGCTGTGATTCAAATTTAAATTCAAGAGTTTAAAAGGCATTCTCAATTTAGTTCTGCGTGGTGCACAACCCTGGTTTGAAGACCATAACGTTCATCAAAGTCATATGTTTATGAACTGTATGAGTGTAACAATGTCATGTACATAATACTGTAAACCCAAATACTTTTTGCAAATTTTGTTCTTTCCCTGTAATATCAGTAAACTAATTTGAATACATCCTCAGGCTAACATCACATAACACCCGGGTTCAGGTTGCAAACAGAAGGTCACCCAAATGAGACACCACTCAAAAAACACTAAAATAGATACGAAATCAGGACAATGAAATATGAACCCAGCAGTTGTTTACTATCTCTCTGTCTCTCTCTCTCTAGGGTTAAAAACTTTGGGGATTTTCCGCGTAGGCAGCTCCAAAAAAAGAGTCCGTCAAGTAAGTTTGTCAGTGCCAGCTGCTCTCTAGAGCCAGTTTACGCCACTGCATGTACACATCTTTTCTCTTTAACGTGTGGCATGCGCCCCCTGTCTTTCACATTGATTCTAGAACCACACTGCTGACAGTATAACATCTCCAGTACAGTGAATGTTTTAGATACTGATCATAGCGCGTACAGTGTCTTGTTTTCATAGCTGACTTCAGATTGACTGTGATTTGTATGTGTATATTATACTGTGTTTGTACAGGCACAGGATACATGAGATACTTGAGTCTTGTGTACAGTGCCAGTTTGTTTGATGATGTTTCATCCTGCTGTGTCCTTGTGTGTTTTCAGCTGCGTGAGGACTTTGACATGGGGATAGATGTCTTGTTAGATGAAGAGCACAGCGTTCATGACGTGGCTGCATTACTGAAGGAGTTTCTGAGGGACATGCCTGACCCCCTGTTACCACGAGAACTCTACCGGGCCTTCCTGCACACTAACCGTACGAGCTTACAATCATTATTACACAGTGACCTTATTACACAGGGATCAGGATACTCAATTAAACGGTGTAATATCCAACACACTTCTCATTATTGTATCAGCTGTTATCAAATACAGTATGCTTACCTTACAAGATGATTTGTGTTTGTCTGACAGAGTTGAGGGGGGCAGATCAGTTGACATACCTGCAGCAGTTATTGTACCTGTTGCCGCCCTGTAATTGTGACACCCTGCTGAGGCTCTTGACGCTTCTTCATACAGTACAGGAGAATGCAAACAGCTCTACTGGGCCCAACCAGCAGGAGGTATGGTCTGGGTTCGCATCCTAATTGTCATTTATGGTACAGATGGTTTTGCCTTGGCAAATTTAGTCCCCTCCAAATGACTGGGATGTTTATCTCATACAGATGAGTGGTTGAGCAAGAGTTATCCTTATGTGTTATAATGAGTGGTGATATCAGAGCTAAATATTATTTTTTACTTTTTTTTTTTAATTAAAGTATGTTAATTTTTTTCTGCATCTTGTAATCAGTGAATTCCAATGGTCTCTTTTGCACACAGCTCTCTGAAAGCAAACTGACCAGGTTCCCAATTAAATTACAAATGATAATATATATATACTTACTGTGTATGCTTATTGTTCTAAATGCTTTGTTGTGTCAGCAGGTTTTGTATGCAAGGAATCTTTGTGTGAAAAAACAAAACAAAACAAAGATTTTCCAGAAAAACCTAGCAAACACTATAGATGTTTGAACAAACATATTCTGCAGTAGTTTACAGATTTGCACTAGGTTTTTGCCTATTTGTGACTGCAAAATCTTTGGCAGGGCATTGATAAACTGGACACTGCCCTTAAAAGTTTGGTTTATTCAACTTATATCTTTGAGGTGGAAGTTGGATCTCAAGCAAATGCACCACTGCTCTTTATATGCATCTACTGACTTATACAAAAAAAGAAAAGAAAAAATAAAACAGGAAAAAAAAGGCCTAGGCCCTTGTGTAAACCAACAAGCCATTGTCGTGTACCTGACAGTGCTAGATTTAATAATGGCAATACTAAACAAAATATATGACAGCCCCACGACAAAAGACTGTCAATCAATTGTTTAAAATCAAATCAGAATTCTGACCTGTTGTTTAAATTGGTGTTGTGATTAGATCTCAGGTAATAAGATGACGGCAGCAAACCTGGCAGTGATCTTTGGGCCCAATCTCCTGCAGAAAGAGAGAGGATCAGAGAGAGAGCTCAGTCCTCAAGCTCTGGGCATAGAAGACAGCACTGTCATCATCTCTGTCACCCTGATGCTCATCCAGAACCACCAACATCTCTTCACGGTGAGAGCTGCGGAATGATAGACACTAGAGAGTGTATACTATTAAATTAATAGGTCATTTAAAAATGAAAATATGAAAAATCATATTCCAAACACTTCAGACTTTTTCTTCTATGGAGCACAAAAGGAGAAATGTTGAAACTTCTTTCCCTGCTATTTTCCATGCAATGGAAACTGAAGCTTTTACATTTCAAAAGGCCACCAGCACTTTTCTATGGAGCACAAAAGGAGAAATGTTGAATCTTCTTTCCCTGCTCTTTTCCATGCAATGGAGACTGAAGCTTTTACATTTCAAAAGGCCACCAGCACAATTTCTTCTTTTGTGTTCCATGGAGGAAAGTCATATGTGTAATGGTGAACTAATTTCATTTGTTGGGTGAACTATATAGATGTTGGGGGGTGGGTAAAATTTTAGGCCTGCATATGATACATATATTATAACTTTGTATGCACAGAGATTGTAAAATGACTTTGTTGAATTCTTATTATTAAGTATTCGTATACTAATAGCATGAGCATTAGTTGAGTGAGTGTTTTTTGTTTAATATGCAGGTGTCTGCTGAGCTGCAGCAGGAGGTGCTCATGAGCCTCATTCAGACGGACCCTGATGTCATTGACTATCTGCTGCGCAGGAAACTCAGGTCAGCTTTTAATTGAAAAGTGTGACACTCAGGATCCAGGGATTAAAAAACCCATTCATTTTTCCAAAGGTGTTTTTTTTCTTTAATGGTAACTTTTAAAGGGGTCATTTGATGCGATTTAAATTTTTCCTTCTCTTTGGAGTGTTACAAGTCTTGGTGCATAAAGAAGATCTGTAAAAAAGTTGCAAAGACTAAAGTCTCAAAACAAAAGAGATATTCTTTATAAAAGTTAAGAGTCAGCCATGCCCCCCTAAAACGTCTCGTTCTAACAGGCCCCCACGTATCTACGTCGCTATGTGGGAAGATTTGCATAACGACGCCCAAATGTTCACGCAAAGAAATAAAGCGTAACTTTTATTCTCGCTGTAATATAGTTGTTGCCGCCGCTGCCATGTCGTGTTTCGTTGTGAAAGCGAAACTACTTTGTTTGGCCTTCCAACAAGAGGACTATATCGGCTTCGTCATGCCTGGAGCTGATCCGTTCTGGTTGCTGAGGAAATACTACAACTTCGCTCTGTGGATCGCCGGATCGGCTTTCACCGTGGACGAAGTGGAGTCCAGCCGGGGATCGTCACATGTGGTTGCCGCAAGCATCTTTCGTCGAATCCGCCGGCCACCACCGACCGTTCTAAAGCACGCGCCTCTGCTCACTGTAGGCCGGCCTGTGTGTGTGTGTGACGCTGTTTCGTACTTGTGAAAGCGAAACTACTTGTTTGGCCTTCCAAAAGAGGAACACGACTAGAAATCAGTGGTTAAGTTGTATTTACAACACGTTCCAGAACACTTCAACCCAAATATACAGATGTGTGCAACTTGTGGAGGACTGTTTACTGATCCTGGTAGAGTAACGTTAGACTACAATGCTAGCTGTTCTGACTCAAAAGACTGTAAGTACGTCTTTTATATTTAAAGAGTTTTTAAATTTTATATATTTAAAGCGAGTTTTTTGGGCAGGGTAGAGTAGGGCTTGTTGTTTGTATTCTCCGATCCCAAATGCAGACATGGTTTTAGGTTTACGCGGCGCAATGCAACGCAACAAGTCAAAATACAGTATAAGTCATTATAATCAATAATTATGTACCCACTGGATGCAACGAATGCCTCGTTTATAATGGTTTTCATGTTTTTTGAATCATCGCTCCGGCCTGACAAGGCATCACAATATGGTAAGGGACATAACATTTCCATAACACGTTTGAGGTATTCGGCCAATCAAAACGCACCGGATAGCTGTCCAATCAGAGCACAAAAGCTCACGAACCCACCTTTTTCCCCCGAACAGCGCCCGATCGAGGCGTATGTAAAAATCGACTCATTTTCACGATAAGGCGGGCCCTCCGAGTGCCTCACGAAAACAATATATGAACAAGCTATCGCTGGAAAATAATGTTATTTTTTTACCCCATAGTTGTTAAACCAGACAGGAAACCGCCGGATCTACACTGTCATTGCAGATACCAAATACAACAAAGAAGGTATAAATGTTCTTTTACGAAGGCAGCATACTGAGGGGCCGCCCCTATTTGAGACAAGACGGCAAACTTGTTACGTACAACTCGTTATCGAGTGAATCGTCGTGCACATCTTTTGTTATGTCTTGCCGTTGGACAAACACTACAGTAAAACCTATTACCCAGGACCTGTCTTCCAACATAAGCGGCCGTTCAACTCAGCAGTGCGCCACAAAGCAAATCACTGATAACAAAAAAGAGTGCCCCACTCCCATGAAGCACTGCACAATTACTTATTAAGTTGTTGAATACTGTTTCCGGGTCCAAGCCTCCACTATCTCAACAGAATACTATCTCAACAGCCTTTTATGTGCACAGTTCATTTATAGCACAGCTTTAAACTAAGCTTTTAGTTTCAAATAGTCATGGCATACTCTACAATCTCAGGATCACAGCTTCCCAGATACCAATATTTTTATGATTCGCAAAAGATTAATCACTGTCTGGCCAACTGACATTTTGTTTTGGAGACAAAGGTTGGGATCCTGATTTTGAGGCAGTGTCATAGCAGACCATGAGCATATATTATCACTGTTGTTTCTTTTGAGATCTGATATATATTATATATCAGTCAAGACGGCTGAAAAAGTGGGCAGGCACAGCTGCACTCCATAATGCAATTTAATCTGAAGAATTTTAGATACAATTGCATTCTTTATCTTTCTCTATTCCAAGGACAGACCCCTGAAAAACAAAAAGAGAACACTTCTTGTAAAAAGAGAGGAGCGAATAAATCAACAATCACAACTTAATGTGTACATGGTGATTACTCATGGGATCGTTAACACTAAATGAAGGCTCTGCCATGAACCTCATGCTTTAATGTGATATGATTTTACAGAACGGCAGAGGTTGAAACCACAATTAATTGTACTGTACCAAAACACTAATCATACACACCACTCCGCATTGTGACAGCAGTCAGGAGTAGCCTAAGAATGGAGACGGAATCCGGCTTGGGAAGGAGGCGAACCACACACGAGAGCATCTCTGGACTATGTGGGCCGTTCCAGTGGGACCCCTTCATCCTGGAGCACTTGTCTCTTTACCCGAGACATCTGAGACTGTAAGTCTGAGCGGTGAGTCTTCCTCAATGGCTTCATCTTAACACCCGCAGGAAACGTGAGTAGTACAATGGTCTTCCAATGAACAGTAGTATAGACTAGTAATAATATATACACCTCCTTAAAAAGATAAAAAAGTTATAAATGATTATTAATTTTGAAATTACAATCTCTCTACAATTCAAAAGGTTAGGTCGATAAGATGTTTTATGCTTTTATGCTCACTGAAGCTGCATTTCTTTGATGGAATAACAGTGATACTGTGAAATATTACAATTTAAATGAGCTGTTTTCTATTTTAAAATATATTAAAATATAATGTATACCTGTAATTTTCAGCATCATTACTCCAGTTTTCAGTTTCACGTGATCCTTCAGAAATCATTCTTACATGCTGATTTTAACATTGCCGATGTTGAAAAACAGCTGTGTTGCTTAATATTTTAAGGAACTTTTTTTTTCAGGATTCTTTGAATATAAAGTTCAAAATAACAGCATTTATCTGAAATAGAAATATTTTGTAACTATAAATGTCTTTATTGTCACTTTTGATCAATTTGATGCATTGATTAATAAAAGTATTAATTTCTTAAAAGTGTAAGTGTAAAAGTGTAATTTTCTATGTGTAAATAAGCAAAACCTTATTATATGTATATTCGATGTGTTGTGTGTGTGTGTTGGTTGTCTAAAAAATTCACGGAGGCCCACCACGTCCATTGGTTATAAAATGAGGCTGTCTCATTCCACCACAACCTGTTGAGTCTGTCCCAGTCCTCCTCTAATGCCCAGGGTGAAGAGAGAGAGCTCCAGGAGCAAAGGCAAGGCAGTTCAAGGCACACATGCTCAGAGGAGCGCCTTCATTTCAGTCTGGGACGGCAGGACAGCGGTTCTCAACCACAAAGTCCGAGAGAGAAAGGCATCTGGGTACGACAGAACTCCAACGCCTCATCCACGACGTCAGACGACAGCAAACCACCAAGCAACTTCTGGGACTTTTTCACTGGCAAGGTGTCAGGCTCAGAGACTATAGTTTGACCCCTAAGTGAACAGATGTAATGTGGGGGTTGAGTGTGGACCCGTTAAAGTATAGAGAGAGTATATAAGTATCTGTAGACGCTATACTGTTTATATAATATAATCCTAAATAATCCTACTCCTCTAGAACAAGACGGGCTTTCAGAATACATTAGATTGTCAAAAGAATCATTATAAACCTGTCAGAATAGTGTATTTAATCAAGAAACAGACCTCTGACTATAGAATGTAAATATAGCACAGGCTGTTATAAACCTCTCTATAAAGAAAGAAGCTTTTATATTCATCAATCCTTAACAAGCACTCAGTGGGCACTGAAAATTTCAAAATAGTCTACATTGCAAAGGCTGGAATCTCTTATTATATTTGTTTACATAAAGGAGTAATGATGCTGCTAAAAAGAACATTATTGGTGGTATTGGTGTAATGAAATGTGTTTATGCGGTTTAAAGTCAAAAAAACACATTATTTTCCACATAA
This sequence comes from Sinocyclocheilus anophthalmus, assembly GCA_018155175.1. Classification (NCBI taxonomy): domain Eukaryota; kingdom Metazoa; phylum Chordata; class Actinopteri; order Cypriniformes; family Cyprinidae; genus Sinocyclocheilus; species Sinocyclocheilus anophthalmus. The sequence continues at coordinate 87,456 of JADLZN010005881.1, forward strand.
ATGTACATTATTGTTGCTACTCTATGCCCCGCCTTTCTGAAACACATCGATTTTTACAAAGCTCATCGTTCTGAAAAAGCGAGGTGTGCTGTGATTGGCCAGCTATCCAATGCGTTGTGATTGGCCGAATACCTCAAGCGTGTGACGGAAATGTTACGCCTCACACCATACTGTGATGATGCCCTGTCAAGCCGGAGCGACGAGACAAAAACATTAAAACCCATAATAAACAAGGCATTTGTTGCATCCAGTGGGGAAACAATTACTGATTATAATGGCGTATACTGTCTTTTTACGCGTTGCATTTGTTGGCAGCGTAAACATAAACTTGTCTGCATTTGTGATCGGAGAAATTACAAACGACAAGCGCTACTCTACACTGCCAAAACTCGCGTTTGAATCATCAGGGCAAATCCTTTAAATGAAAACGTACTTACAGACTGTGAGTCAGAACTGCCGGCATTGTAGTCTAACGTTACTCTCCCAGGATCAGTAAACAGTCCTACATTAAATGTGCTGCACACATCTGGATATTGGGGTTAAACTGTTCTGGAACAGTGTTGTAAATACACAAATACACATAATTGTGTACTCTTTTGGAAGGCCAAACAAAGTAGTTCACTTTCACAACGAAAAAAAACCAGCGGACTGCCCTAGCGTGAGGGCGAAGCCCGGCTTAGCCGTGCGCTGAAGGGCCGGGATAGAAGTGAGCTGAGGCCGGGCTAGGTTGACCGAAGCCTTAGCGTGCGCTGAGGCCGGACAGGAGAGGGAGCTGGGCGGCGGGGTTTGGTGGGGTGGTTGGTTGTGTGTGGAAACGGCGCGCCCGGCAGATGTGACGACTGAGCGGCAAAAAAGATGAGGGGACTGGACTTCCGCTTGTCCACGGTGTGAATGGATGAAGTTGATGTATTCACTCAGGACCGCACGCTCAGTCTAGGCATGACGAAGCAGATATCGTCCTCTTTTGGAAGACCAAACAAAGTAGTTTCGCTTTCACAACGAAGCACACAGCGCCTTCATGACATGGCTGCAGCATCAACAATACTACAGTGAGAATAAAAGTTACACCTTCTTTCGTTGCGTGAACATTTGGGCGGCGTTATGCAAATCTTCTCACATAGTGAGGTAGACATGTGGGGGCGTATTTGAACGAGCCATTTTAGGTAGGTGTGGCTGACTCTGAACTTTTATAAAGAATATCTCTTTGGATTTGAGACTTTAGTCTTTGCAACTTTACAGATCTTCTTGATGCACCAAGAGCTTGTAACACTCCAAAGAGAAAGGAAAATTTGAAATCACATCATATGACCCCTTTAACATTGAAGCTTTCTGATGTTCCCCTTCTGGCTATTAGTTTTATACATTTTCTGATGTATTTGGCAGCTGATTGAGGCTTGGTCTTTACCATTACAGACACTTTTACATATAGTAATATCTTTTTTTAAATAAAGTGTATATAGTACATTTTGGTAGCTCTGAGTTCTTTTTATCTGAACTAAATGAATTTGTACCGTTAAATGTTGTACATGTTGCTTTTCCAACAGATACCTGTTGTCAGAAGAAGCCCTTCGCTGCTAAACGTCTTCAACGACCATTCACAGTCTGAGAAAAATCTGATGAAATGGAAGATGTTTTTGGAAGAATAAGACATTTTTTGAAACCTTTTAACCATTTGGAGAACATGCTCTGAACGCATGGCATCACTGAACCACAAGGGGGTGATATTTACATAAAACTTGCATATGAATAGATCCTGTGTAAATAGGCCAATTTGAAATTACCTGGACTCTGTTGGGTTGGATCAAAAGCAGGGTTTCCTCCAATAAGAATAAAACTGTTCAGCATGAGCACTGCCATTTCTAGAAGCAGTCTAATAGCCTACAAACGAACAACAACAACAACAAAAAACTGCAGATGTTAACTTTTGTGAAAGAAGGTCACTGGTAAGGGTGCCTTTGAACAGTGTTTATGGTCACTTGCATAACTGACTGCAAAGATATGGGATTTAGATTTGGGAATAAGCATATTTTGAGTTTTAATATTTGGGATATGGTCGCTGGGCTATTTGTGCGCTATTTTTGATTGGCTATTGGGCTATTTCGTTACGCATACCTGGCAACCCTGACACTAAGCAACTAGAGTAACTACCGAGGCGCCAGCCAATGAGCGTGAGGATTTTCTCAGTCTTTTCAAAATAATACTTTCTTTAGGCTATTGAAAACTGAGGGTGCTCGCTGCAGAGCCAAATGGGAGTCAAGTCAAGTCAAGTCAAGTCTCCTTTATTTATATAGCGCTTTTAACAATACAGATTGTGTCAAAGCAACTGAACAGCATTAATTAGGAAAATAGTGTCAATAATGCAAAATGACAATAGTAAACACTCATTTTTCAGTTAAAGACAGTTCATCATTGAATTCAGTGATGTCATCATCCAGCTCAGTTCAGTTTAATAATATCTTTGCAATCATTTGCAATCAAGTCAACGATATCGCTGGAAATGAAGTGTCCCCAACTAAGCAAGCCAGAGGCGACAGCGGCAAGGAACCAAAACTCCATCGGTGACAGAATGGAGAAAAAACCTTGGGAGAAACCAGGCTCAGTCGGGGGGCCAGTTCTCCTCTGACCAGACGAAACCAGCAGTTCAATTGCAGGCTGCAACAGGTCAGATTGTGCAGAGGACTCTTCTGGTTCCTGTGGTCTTGTCCCAGTGGTTGTCTGAGACAAGGTCTTTACAGGGGATCTGTATCTGGGGCTCATCTAGTTGTCCTGGTCTCCGCTGTCTTTCAGGGCTGTGGAGGTCCTTTCTAGGTGCTGATCCACCATCTGGTCTGAATACGTAATGGATCCGGGTGACTGCAATGACCATCTGATCAGGATACAGACTGGATCTGGTGGCTACGGTGACCTCGGAATAAGAGAGAAACAGACTAAAATTAGCGTAGATGCCATTCTTCTAACAATGTAGCAAGTACATCGGGTGTTATGAGAAGTGTTCCCGGTTCTGGTTGACCTAATTAATGCAGCCTAAAAATCCTTTAACGGATTTGAATATTTGAAGCGTATTAGTGTGTTATGTGTAAACCAGATTAAAGAGATGTGTTTTAATCTAGATTTAAACTGACAGATTGTGTCTGCCTCCCGAACAATGTTAGGTAGGTTATTCCAGAGTTTGGGCGCTAAATAGTCAAGTCAAGTTTATTTGTACAGCGCTTTTCACCAAACAAATCATTGCAAAGCAACTTTACAGAAAATTAAGTTTATACAATATATTTAGTAGTAGCTTATCAGTGGTGACTTGTCAGTTAATGTACATATGGCAGACGATGAACACTATTAACAGCAATTATTATATGATGCAATCAAACTTATAGCAAAATGTGGTAGTTGGGATGTGGTAGATGGTTGGACACCCAACCACTCCCTAACCTTACCCTATCGCTAAACATAACTCCACCCATTAGTTCACACAGGGGTGGAGCTGGACATCCAGAGAGGGGGAGCTGGCGGTCATTTGGCTCAGCAGTGAGCAGTACTTGGGAATTTTCCGAGTTTCTTGCGTTTTCAATGTTATACGCCCGGGGGCGCCATTACAATCTCCTGAAATGGTGCAGAATCTCCCGATTTCAAAACAGGTGAGGAAGACGCAGAAACGAGCTATCTCAGTGTCCCTGGACCACAAAACCTAAGTCGCTGGGGTATATTTGTAGCAATAGCCAAAAATCCAGTGTATGGGTCAAATTATTGATTAAAGCTTAATTTTTGATTAGTAACATGCATTGCTAAAGACTTCATTTAGACAACTTTAAAGGCGATTTTCTCAATATTTTGATTTTTTTGCACCCTCAGTTGTATCTCGGCCAAATATTGTCAAATCCTAACAAACCATACATCAATGTAAAGCTTATTTATTCAGGTTTTTAGATGATGTATAAATCTCAATTTTGAAAAATTGACCCTTATGACTGGTTTTGTGGTCCAAGGTCACATATGTAAGCAGATGCATATGCTAAACATAAATGACAAAAACGCCTAGTTAACAGTCGATCCGGAAGTGGTAAAGGACTGTGAAGCTTTGGAGGTGCTGGTGGAAGCGATCTACTGCATCTTTGCGTTGATCATCGAACTGAATATGATTCAGATATAGTATTTAATAAAAACGCTCAAAATGTTGCTTTTTTATTAAACTTACGTTCATTTAAGTGTTGATAAAAAAACGAATGCGTGAAGCTTGTATACATTTTTTTAGAGTAGAGTATTGCATGTTCAGATATTCATACAACAAAATATTCTGGGGGCCAAGAAAGTTTAGTGAAAATGATCAAAAATGCTGGCGGTGGGTGGCAACATTTTTCAAAAGCGCTGGCGGCGAGTCAACTTAACACCAAACTTCTGAATGCCCCTGGCCATGAACTTATTAGTCTCCAAACAGAATAGTGAAGAATGAACATTACTAAACAGGACCAGCATTTTATTTACTTTTTACTTTGTGTTTGCAAACATTAGTTTTGTGAAAATTTACCTTCATGAAAGTGATTACATGTTGGCACAAGCTATGATTGCTTGAAACCACATGGGTGTTGCCCAGTTTAATAGCATCATAAAGAAACACAGACCAAATGAACCCCCTGGAGGTGGTTGATATGTTTTTGTTTGATTTTTATTTGGGACAGGGCGAGTCCCATCTTTCATCCATGCTGTCCACTCCACTCCACAACCAGATAATTCATCTGGTTTACAATTTGTACATTGCTTTATCGAAAGTGCACTTTTCTTTTCAAACCCAGTATGGAATAAACATTATTACAATGTTATTGGAAGGGGCAGGATGAAACACAACTAACGTTAGCCTGACGTAGCATTAGCTTGTGTTTGTCTCATGTTTTGATGTAGTTTATGTCTTTCTGCTAATGCCAAAACTCAGGGTGCTGTTAATGTGATCAGTGCATTGACTGTTTCTATGACTAGTAACAAGTCTCAAGATTGCAGCATTCATCTGATAATTCCAACATCAACCTTACATTTCTGTTTCACCTCTCTCTCCACATAACATACAACAGACCTGGTGTCCAAATAAAGAACAAATGTATAAAAAAATGAGAATGTCAAATAAAAGTTAATATAACATTTATAATTACACATAAATAAAAGCCCAAATAAAAGAAACATTCCTCCCCCCTTAACTACTAGATCACAAGCCAATTTCAAAAATAAAATATCCAGTTAACTCAGCTTGGACAAGCCTTAATTCAACTGTGATGATGACACATCTACAAACACTCTTACATAGCATGTGTAAATGTGTAATTTACATGGCACCATATGTCAGTTTATTTCAACATATAGCTCAGTCTACTTAATGCCAGCAGGTAAACTGACCAGCGAGAAGCTTAAACTTCTGTACAAACATTGTGATGTCTTGTTTATAAGACCTTTATACATGCTTTATAACAATGTCAAGAATTGTTATACCACGCATGCATTGATACCAACTAGACTTTACAGGATGAATGGAATAATAATCAGCAGCACTGTTAGTTTTGACCCTTCACAGATTAAAGCGCATTTTTGTCAAACCAACAATCAAATAAAACCAGTGTAGTTTACAAAGGAAAACTGAAATGAAAAAACCAACCCCCTTTTAATTTTTATACTATCCATTTTAGTCACAACTATTCGGTTGGGAAAAAAATTAGATGAGGACAACAGGCTAGGCAATTTTGTTTCTGAAAACCTTTCAAGAAAAACCTTAGCAAAACTGGAATATTTTACTGCGGTACCTCACTAGTATGTACTTTTTGCCTTACAAGACTTGCGTTTATTTTTTGCCTATAAATCTAATTGCAGGGTGGTCTAGTCTTTGTAAATATTTACTAGCTGCGAGTGAACTGGGAGAAGTGGCTCATACTTCTGGCTGTGCAACATCCACAAACTAGAACCAATCCTTTCCTGAGTCCCCTTAACCAATCTAACTATTACTGAGCCATTCAGGTTTGAGCAAGTCACAGCTTAAGCCTGGCATTTACAGACAGATCTAAAACTGTACTTCAGCATCGGCTGTGCTTCACTTCCCATCTAGGTCTATGCGGAGTTAAAACATTATTAAGTGGGCAGTGGAAACGATAGAGATCTAGAGAAGAGTTGCTGAGATTAAAGAGTAGATGCTGCCAATTCAATCGGCTTAATGAATCAGGAGACTTTATAATGGAGTGAAGAGCCATATTATGTTTGAATTAACCAACATTTCGACTGTTTAATGGCTAAACTGAATGAGTCCACATTAATTTCAGACAATCTCACAGTGTTAATGAAACACGACTGGAAATGTGTGCAGCTTTTGGTTTCAATAAAACAGGCATTTATGAGCTTTAACTTGTATTCAGAATAATATAAAGCCCTAATTTCTATCTCCATCTGTTACACTTTACAATTAGTGCACAATTAAGTGTCCACTATATGACACAATCAAGCTGTACACTCACTTGCAGTGCACAAGAACTGGCAGAATGTTTTACATTCGTTGAATACTGAAAGAGCATTCTTAAGCCAAGCCACATCCTGTATACAGGCACTACTCTGGTATCCACAATCCTCTCTACTTACCAGAGCAGAGCACCCATCAATCCACAGGCCCTACATGAAATCACTTGTCAAGTTCTCAACACAAAAAATGCTCATCCCCTTCAAGCTAATTTAAACATGGTCAGGTTTATCCATTCAGGTGGAGCAGCTCTACTATAATTACAACATGAGCTACTGGTTCTGCATACAACACATTTATAACTAGCTGGTTGACACTGCAGATGAACATCTGAGGGTGAAGAACTGCCAAGCAGCTTTCTGGACTGATCATGACATTGTGCCAAAACAAAAATCATGACACACCACCCAGCGATGACGAACGTGATGTGTAGAGAAGTGAACCAGATTATCAAAATGAACCTTATTACTATGTGTGGTGGGGGAAAAAAAAAGGTTTGTACAATGTCCATTCTCAGGCCATCGAGACATGTTTAGCTCATTTCACATGTATATATATGTGCGTTTTGGTGTGTGCCGAGCAACACAAAGCAGGCGAGTGAGTCGAAGGCGAACCAGATGGCGTTTACTTCTGCCTGATGATTACTGTGCTGTGTCCAGGTCACTCTGACATCAACTGCTCCTGTCTGGGGCCTGATTGATGCTCCGGTGCAAAGCTCCACTGATAAGCTTGGATGAAAAGGGACTTGACTGAGAGGGGATGGAGCAGGGGGCCGAGCTATGTCACCAAAGCCCAAGCCTCCCTATCTGCCTGATCCGGTCTCTCACAAATCACGCCCTCCCATTCTGTCAGTCACTCCTGCTGCCTCAGTCTCTAGACTGGTAGAAGAGAATATACCCTGACTCAGAGTTTTTGGAGATGTCCGATGTCAAACCGAAGAATTCCTCAATCGCTTGGGCATCTATTTTCTGTGTGGGGGAAAAAAGAGAAAGAGATACATAACTGGATTTAAAGGAAAACGTATTTAATCTGTTGTGATAATTTCTGAAAACAAACCTCATTGGTTCTTGCGTGCTTGTATGACACATAAGAACATGGTTCTCATTTTAAACAAGCACATTTCAGCTTCAGTTTGTGATATTTGATGTGCACCGTGTATGTGCATCGATTAATGCTTATATGTGAATAAAAGCCTAAATTAAATATGTGTCGTCATATAAAGTGATTGTGTCTCCTCAGAAGATTTGGATTAAACCGATCAGTTCATATGGATCACAATTACTTTCATTTTATATACATTTTAAAGCATCAAAAGTTTTCAGTGAATGGATTTTCAATGAAGGGACCGAAATCTCAGATTTCATAAAGAAATGATTTCCTCGAGTTCCAAAGATGAGCAAAAAAACTTTTACAGATTGGAACAACATGAGCAACAGGAAATTTCAACCAAAAATGAACATTCTAATTCATTTAATTAAATTATCCAAACCTGCATTGTAGACGTTTTGAAAAATGTCTTTCAATTTTATTATTTATTGCATACAACAAAACTCTCGTGTTTCACAAATGAAGGAAAGGTTTGGATCCCTTCAAATGATGACGCATGTGATTTCTATGCAATTAGCAACACCGAACGTAATTGCAATCTATTTGAATCACAACAGGGTCGAACAAAACAAGACTGGCTCAAGCAATAACCAGAAATTCGGCAGGGTGTCACTAGTGGTGCAGAAATGACACGATTCACGTTTAAGGGTGTATTTCACACCAGGAAAGTCCGCTAGTTCACTTGCTTTGGTCCTGACCAAATACAATGTTCTTTTTTTGTTTGTTTTGTGCGATTCGCTTTCACACTGCCCTTTTTGCAAGTGACCAGAAGAAAACGTAACAAAAACACACGTGTGTTAAGGTCATCCATTAAGTTCATCCTTCAAACATTACCAGAGTTCGTTTGGAAGCGGACCGAGACCACCTCTTCAGCTGGGTCTCGGTACGGTTGTTTGGTGCACACCCGAGTGCGCACCCGCACACCTGCCCAAAAGATTCGCACCAAGGGGGGAAACAAACTTGAGTTCAATTCAATCGAACTAAACAAGACAGGTGTGAATACACCCTAAGTGACTAGAAATTTACTCTGTCCAGAAAGCTCTTATTTTTCTCTTTCCAGATGTGCAGTTGGGAAGACATCAGATAAAAAAACAGATAAAGAACATCTGACTTTAGCATGCAACAGAGCTAAGCACTGCTCCCTCTGCCTCAATTTAACATATAGCGCCTTACACCACCACTGTGCTTGGTATTTATACAAGACTGCTGTTTACGGTACGAGAACCATTTCATGTTCTGAGAAGCACTTGAGAGTTTGTGTTCACAACATGTGTGTAAATATTTGTCTAGGTTACCGTGTAGCAGAGCGGATATCACATCTGTGTGTCAAAACCAAATGGATTTATACTATAAATGTGCACGCAGGTGGTGGAAAATCTGTCTCAATGTCGATTCAAGGTACGCTTTTAAGCTAGCAGTGTAAAGCAAACCTAAACAATCAAGTGTCATGAGGATGTTATGGAAAGAAGGGGTTGGGTCACAATTCATATAGCACTCTTTTTAGTATGTTTCAACAAAAATTGCTCTTTGAAACAAGACACAAACTTCTACATTCTAAACATCAAGTTAAACTATTCAAATGAATAAAAGTGTTGGTCTTGGTCTCAGTAATGCATCACTACTCCTATAATTCATTCAGAGAGCTCAAAAGTATTTGGGTCAATGTGAGGAAAACTCCAGACAAGCACTTAGTGAAGCATAAGCAGCAGCTACAAATCACCTGACAGGGGAAGTTGATACATATGCTACTGTGCAGTGCTAGACTTCCAGATACCTTGGGCTGCAAATCATACATTCATTGCTAGACAACGCAAACTAAATGTGAAAATGAACATACTGTAATAACAGCTGGAAGAAGAAACAATCAAGTATGCTGAACTGAAACTGATGCTTGAAGGTCTCTGGGGTTTTTTTTTTTTTTTTTTTTTTTTTTTTTTTTTTTTTTTAGATACTTCTACTTTCGCTGTTCTCTTGAAATTAAACTATTCTAGGTTAAATCAAATTTTTAACTTGATCAAAAGTAGTATTTCAGAAAATGTTCACCTCTTTGAAAACAAAGAATAAACGTCATTGAAGTCTATGGGCCAATAGTATTATTTAGAGAAATAATGTATACAATCTTTTTATTTCGAGTCAAAATATGTTTTCTCTGGATACTAACAGCATGTTACAGAATTGTTGTATGTAACCTGGAATACAGGAATACATTATTAATTAAGCAGAGCAACAATTATATTTTGACTTACCTCTACAATGTCATCATCAAACAGCAGCCAGAAGCCATGACTCTTCACTATAGTGATATAATGACCTCGATTTGGACCACTACAAAAAGAAAACATATTAACAAGATATGAAGAACAGAAACAAAGGAGATTCCACAGCGCTATGAACAGAAGAGAGGGATCCCAGGGCTCACCAGAGAGAAGACTTTTGTTTCAGTGGAGGATCGATTTATGACATTGTGATTGAAAATTACAAGGTAAAAAAAATAAATAATAATAATAAATTAAAAAGAAAACGTATGCATGGATAATTCATTGGATTTATCAGGAAAAAAACCCATTTTCATTTCATGCCTACTTTAAAAATTACCACACAAACAATATACTGCGTTCTTAACTTAATACACAATCCTTTCATCAAGATAATAAACCTTGGTTCCTCAAAAATAAAATTGGCTGAAAATGTACCCAGTAGCAGAGGAGTTTTGTGTGTTGTGGGTGTGTGTGTGTGTGTGTTAGAGGTCCGCATGGGCTTTAAAGTGCCCCTATTATGCCATTTTTAAGGTTGCTAATATTGTTTTATGAGTCTCCTAAAACAGGTTTACATGCATGTAAGGTCAAAAAACACGTTAGTTTTCTCAAAAAATAGATTTAATTTGACCTCATTTCTAAATGATTCGTAAACGACTCGTGCGAAGCAGTTCAAAGAATCAGTCAAAAAATGTGTTACTTCGTGACGTAGAGCCGTAACAGAATAAGATTCGAATTCCTGGGGGGGGGGAAAAAAAACCGTTTAGGTTGAATTGCAAGCCGAATCTTTTTTGATAGACAATAACTTTAGTAAGTTGCATTGTCGGCTCAACAACTTGCATGAAAGTTGGGCCATATTGAAAGGCAGAATAGGGGAACTTTAAATGAAGCCCGAATACGGCCGTACCGAGCTAGTCTGACCGACCCGACCGAACCCGACCCAAGCGGCACAGTTAAATTTAGAGTCCAAACCCCACCCCGAAATCTTTTTGTTTAGTTTTTTTTCCCACAAGGAATAGCCAATTTTTTTTTTAAAATGCTGTATTTCACGATTGCATGCAACGGTCAGTAAACAAATACATGTAAACAGAAACAGAATCATTAAGGCTCGGCCGGTTCACAAGGCAAAAGGAAAAAACACTTACCAGTTATGAAAGTTTATGAACATCAGGTGCAGCGGTCACATAAATTCTGCCGAGTTTTTGAATGGTTGTATACGACAAGACGATAATTCTTCCATTGTGCAAATTATGGTCATTTTCGTCAGTTAAAGGTGGTGTAAGTGATTTTCTGGCCAATGTTGATATTTGAAATCACCAAAACAAACACGCCCCTACCCCAAAAGGGTCTCGCCTCTATTTTGATAGCTCCGCTCCACACATACGTACGCAACCCATACATAGGCAATGATTAGTTCTGTGAAACAAAGCAAAACCAATGTCACACCGCATCTACACCGGACGCGAGCGGTGCGGCGCGACAACATTTTTTATTTTTAATGTTTCTAAATAATTATCTTCTGCTCACCAAGGCTGCTTTTTTTTGATCCAAAGTACAGCAAAAACAGTAACATTTTGAAATATTTTTACTATTTAAAATAACTGCTTTCTATTTGAATATATTTTAAAATGTAATTTATTCATGTGATCAAAGCTAAATTTTCAGCATCATTAGGCATTACTCCAGTCTTCAGTGTCACATGATCCTTCAGAAATCATTCTAATATGCTGATTTGCTGATTATCAATATTTAAAACAGTTGAGTACATTTTTTCAGGATTCTTTGATGAATAGAAAGATCCAAAGATCAGCATTTATCTGAAATAAAAAGCTTTTGTAACATTATACACTATACCATTCAAAAGCTCTTTATAAAATTTATATTATAGAATAATTATTACTTCATTTAGCCAAGAATGGTTTAAATGATCAAGTGATGATTAAAGAAATTATATGTACAAAAGATTTCTATTTCAGATAAATGCTGTTCTTCTGAACTTTCTATTCATCAAAGAAACCTGAAAAAAATCTACTCCGCTGTTTTCAACATCATAATAATAAATGTTTTTTGAGCAGCAAATCAGAATATTAGAATGATTTCTGAAGGATCATGTGACTGGAGTAATGATGCTAAAGCTCTGCTTTGAAATCACAGGAATAAATTATATTTTCAAATAGAAAAGTGTTATTTTAAATAGTAAAAATATTTCAAATGTTACTGTTTGCTGTATTTGGATCAAATAAATGCAGGCTTGGTGAGCAGAAGAGAATTCTTTAAAAAACATTACAAATCTTACTGTTCAAAAACTTTTGACTGGTATGTTAGCCTATAGTTTGAAGTAAAAAATATTAATATTAATAAGGAGAGTCTGAGATTTATTTGACAGTGATTTCACATTTCTTGTTTGTATGAAGGCTAAATACCAATAAAAGGTGAACATTTATTTATTTGCGCCATTTTTTTCCATCATGGCTGCGTAGAAGAAGGATCCGGGTACTGAAATGGCCAGCCTGCAGTCCAGATCTTTCACCCATAGAAACATTTGGCGCATCATAAAGAGGAAAACGCGACAAAGAAGACCTAAGACAGTTGAACAAATAGAAGCCTGTATTAGACAAGAATGGAACAACATTCCTATTCCTAAACTTGAGAAACTTGTCTCCTCAGTCCCCAGACGTCTGCAGACTGTTATAAAAAGAAGAGGGATGCCACACAGTGGTAAACATGGACTTGTCCCAACTTTTTTGAGATGTGTAGATGCCATGAAATTTAAAATCAACTTATTTTTCCCTTAAAATGATACATTTTCTCAGTTTAAACATTTGATATGTCATCTATGTTGTATTCTGAATAAAATATTGAAATTTGAAAAAATTGCATTCTGTTTTTATTCACAATTAGTACAGTGTCCCAACTTTTTTGGAATCGGGTTTGTATATATATATTTATAAATTTGCACTGGCTACCAGTAGCTGCTTGCATTAAATTTAAGGCATTAATGTTTGCCTACAAATTAAACCACCACTGGCTCTGCACCCATTACCTAAATTCATTACTTCAGACTTAAGTGCCCTCTAGAAGCTTGCATTCTGCAAGTGAACGTTGTTTTATTGTGCCATCTCAAAGAGGCACAAAATCACTTTCACTGACTTTCATTAACTGTTCCCTCCTGGTGGAAAGACCTACCCAAATCAATCCGAGCAGCTGAGTCATTAACCATCTTCAAGAAACGACTAAAAACAAATCTGTTCCACCTTTATTTGACCCTCTAAACACTTTCTATTCTATTGTAATTATACGTTATATATAATTTTTATTTTATTTAATAAAAAACAAAACAAAAAAAAAACAAACACTAGCTTTCTATTTTTCTTTGTTTGTGTGTGTATAATATATATATATATTATATATATATATATATATTAACCTTGCTAAAGTGTACTGCGTTAGGCTAACCGAGACTTGTCATTTGCACTTATTGTTGCTCTTTTGTTAGTTTTGACCGCTTTTATTGTCCTCATTTGTAAGTCGCTTGGGATAAAAGCATCTGCCAAATGAATAAATAATAAAATATTTACACGGGTCCTATTTCTTGCCTTAAGCCTTCTTTTGTTCTGCAGACGTTTTCCTTTTTTGTTTTTTTATCCGCCATCTCTATCTTTCTGTCACTCGGCTCGCTAATGTCCGTCCTGTGCACTAAACGCTCTCTCCTCCACATCACGAGTAGACACGACCCTTATTGCTGATTGGCTACAAGTTTGTTTTGCTATTCAGCCCGAATCAGTTTTCTAAAGCATTTTGAAAAATCGCTTACCCACCTTTAAGGCTCGTAGCATTCGGCGCTTTAAATCCAGACACAGAGATGCAGTGCTCTACGATACAGTTATTTATGAATAATTATATACTCTATTTGAATTAGAGAGAGAGAGAGGCGAGAGAGAGAGAGAGAGCGGGCTGAAAGTTGCATGTGTTGAAGCTTGTCTGCGATCAGCTCTCTTCAAGCAATGCGCCTTAGTACTTCAAAAAACAGCGATTTTACCTTCATTGAAGGAGGAAATAGAACGTTGTGAGTCCGTAGCCTGTCAAATCTATTTTACTACTAAAAGTTCCTTGCTGTGTCGGTGCACTAAGTGTTGGTGAAATGAAAGCAGCGTAGCCTACGCATATAGTTTTAGTTTAGTTATAAACGCGAGCCTGAACCCGAAGCTATTCATTAAACATTAACCCGAACCCAACCCGAAACCCGGAAGTCTTTCGGGTCGGGTTCGGGTTCGGGTCGGGTAGCAGACCTCTAGTGTGTGTGTGTGTGTTTCTCAGAACAGATTTGGAGAAATCTCATCAATGAATCCTCTGCAGTGAAGGGTGCGCGCCAGACATGAGGGCACCGAGCAGATAAAAGCAGCACAATAATCTACAGATCCATACACTTAAGTCTTGTTAAGGGGAAAGCTTGTGTGTTGTACTAAAAAAAAAATCATCAAGATTTTATTAACTTCAAACTGTTGCTTCTGGCAAAATTATGAGTACTCTATCAATGATACTGCATTCTCCAGTGAAATAAGTAATCTTGTCTGAATCAGGAGAGAAGTATGCACAAATCAAGAAACATCTACAACGGAAAACAGTTCTAAACAAATATGTTGGTGGATTTTGATGTGAGAGGACAACAAGGGATGTCACTTTTTCTCTGGAGGAAGTGTTATTATGGATTATGGACTGGTATTATGACCAGAAGTGATGGTTTAATAAAACGCCAGAATGCTGGATTTGTTTCTTACAAACATGTAGCTTTTCAGTTCATAGTGATTTCCAGAGTCATGTGGATTACTTGAGGATTATTGTGATGCTTTTATCAGCTGTTTGGTCTCTCATTCTGACAGCATTCATTCACTGCAGAGGATCCACTGGTGAGCAAGTGATGCAATGCTAAATTTCTCCAAATCTGTTCTGATGAAGAAACAAACCTCATCTACATATTGGATGGCCTGAAGAGGAGTACATTTTCAGCAAATTTTCATTTTTGGGTGGACCACTCCTTTAAATTGACTGTCACGTCTGAAACCTACCTCCCACAGTGCACCACTACAGCCACCAGGTCGTACAATCGATCAGGGTTGGTAGCATCGCCAGAGGTGTTAAAGAGCCTCAGCTCCAGAGGGAAGACTACACGATAAGAGAGCTTGGTGTAGCGATGAAGCTGGTCCATATACTTAAAGCGCTTTAGGTGCAGGGCCAGGATCATGGGTAATTTCTTCACCCGCATCCTGTAAGGAAGAGAGACAGGATCAATTTTAACTTGAAATTCCATCTCTATTCTCAGACTGCACTTTATTGGCCAACTTCCTGAGCAACTGTAATTGATTAAATGATTAAAATTTCTCTCTCGCAAAGAACCAACACACTAATGCATTGAGTACAACACCAAGATGCATTCAGGAAGGAAGGAAATACTACATAGAAAGGGGCGGTGCATATGCAGCAGCCTTACATTAGTTGAAGTGAATATCACAGCAAATGAGCCACTGGAACAAGAGTAATTTCAGCCATGCCAGTCTGTTGGAATTACATACCTTTTCTGAGCCTCCTGTTTACTTCTGCATTGCTCACAGTAGTACTTGCATTCACTACATAAGGTCTCTGTGTTGCTGAATCCCCTGTCAGTGCAGAGACAACACATTATCTTTCCACATTAATAAACATTAACCAAAGAATTTGCACCAATTGGACATTTTTTGCAGTTATGTTTGTGGCTTTACCTAAGACAGTGTGTGATGGAGGTATTCTGCTCCACGTCCACTGAAAGGTCTAGGAAGTCTTCATCTTTACTGCTCACCTGGGACGAAAGAGGACATGATTACCCGTCATACATTCTAAGACTACATATTATGCAAGACTATATATTATCAAAATCAGCTAACTGGTGGCTTGTCTGAACGACTGGTCGGTTTTAAGGAATCCCTGGAGAAATATGCCGATGTTTTTCATAATACATAGTGTTTCCAAAAACAGCCAGACCCTGTCCCAAATGCAACCTTAAGCCCTTGTTGTCCTCCTCTGTGTCTACTCTACTCTTCAATGATGTAATATCACATAGATTGTAGAGTAGCAGCATGCAGTGGAAAATGCATCAACTCAGCAAATCAGTATATCAGGGGTGTGTGATGGCAGGAAAGAGAGCACCCATGAGCACCCTTCAGAATCATCAAATGAAAATCATGGACATTTCCATTTCTGAGTTTGGGTTGCTTATAACATGCATTTGGAAACACAACATGTGCCAACCTCAGACTTGCTATGAGGAGCACTTATAAACCAGCTGTTGTCAACACAAGAGACGCTTGAAGGGCTCTCTACGGTTATCCGCCAAATAAATAAAGCTTGATGGTTTAACGTTTAAAAAAGGAGAAATGGACACAGCCATAAATATTAGTATTGTATTTTTACAGTTCTTATAGATATCTATAATATTACAATATTATATAACAATATAAATGTAAATCTATTATTACATTATATTATCTTACTTTAACCCTTTAACTGTCACTCACATAGACGTGAAAGTGCACGATCCAAACATACATTTTTATAATTCATGAACGAAAACAATTTGTAACATGATATTGATGTACCATTTTCATAGTAATGCAATGTTTGATTTTAAAATGGGTTCAAAGGATGAATTTTGAGATTTAAAATTTTCAATTGACATATAATTTCTGATGATTTCTAAAGTGTGATAGAGAAAAAGGCAACAAAGAAGACTTTTTGACAAAGGTCAGAACTCCTCTTATGATGTAGATTTTTGAGGTGCACTATTGTCATAAAATAATCTATTACTTTTCCTACATAATCTGTAACGTGTAAAACAGTGGTAAAATATCTATTTAGGAGTCTTAGACCTTTCAAAAGATATATAATTTGCTATGATTAGATTAGGATTTAATCATAATATATTGAAGTAAACTTCACAGAGGTGGGAGGGTGACAGTTAAAGGGTTAAAAAGTTGTCAAATATTACAATACTCATATTCATTCATTAATATTTATTTCTAGTAGTATTAATAATCATTCATCATCATCATTTTTAGCGTATATATACGTATATATATATATATATATATATATTTATATATATATCTATATATATATAGAATGTATAGTATATTTAATTATAGATTACAAAATTTTGGGCCTAATTGTGCAGCCCTACTAACAATCGCAGCAAACCTGAAGATTTGTATTAAAATTACTATTAAACACACACATACATCTCGGTTCAGCGAGGAGTGTTATCATCATATTTCACAATCCGAACATTTAACAGAGTTCTTCCATACAATCCCACCGAAGCCGATTAGTCAAAAGTAAAGTGACGAAAACATGGTCACAACAACTCACTCATCCCATATCTCAATAATGAAAGCCAGAGCCCTTCAGGGTACTTATGACTCACTCTACCTCCTCTGAGTCTGACTCACCGCTTCACAGTTCAGGCACCGTGTCTCATTGGTCAGTGTGCCTTGGAAGATCTCGTGCACCCAGGTCTGCTGGGTCTTTTCCTCCGTTTCACCCTCTCCTGTGCTGCTACCGCTTCCACCTCCTCCTCCGCTTCCACCATTCTGTACTACCTTTCCATTCTGCTGTCTCTCCTGGCTCTTTTCCTCCTGTAGCAGGTCTGCAATGGTGTTGAGCAAGTAGTTGAGGAATTCGTGTGCGTCTTGCTGCATGTAGTTGTCAAACAGCTCTGTAGGTAAAATAAAGGAAGCATTGATAGCATTAGGTAGCGGCAAGTCTAATATATAAATAATAGAAACGAACAGTGTAAAAATGATTTAATCATTTAATAGCTGTGCATTTCATAAACGTGTACAGTGTTAACTGCATAGCTATTCAGCAGTGCAGCTGAATCTACTGCACCATGGTAAAAGAAATTACATTTTATGTCAGTTCTGATTTTGCAGTCAAAGCAAAATTATACAACAATAAATTGTGTTGTCTTTGCTGGCTGCATGAACAGTGTATTGCGGTTCATGATAAATGACTCTTATGAGCTGCTCTGTTATTGTTTTAATCATCCTAACAACTGTAACAACTGAATCCATTAGATCAGTTACTATATTACGATTAAACTCACTTTTTGACTAGCAAAACATAACTTCACATCTTGACTCGAAATGGACTACCTGTTCAAGCAGCTACACATTCATCTCATACAGATCTAATAAACGGTATTTAAAACAGAATATTGTGAAATATTATTACAATTTCAAAATGTGTTATTGTATTATTCATGTGACGACAAAGCTGAATTTTCAGCAGCCATTACTCCAGTCTTCAGTGTCACATGATTCTTTAGAAATCATTCTCATATGCTGATTTGGAAAAATTTCTTATCATTACCAAAGTTGAAAACTGTTGTGCTGCTTAATATTTTTGTGGAAACCAACATTTTTTTTAAGCAGAGAAAGTTTAAAAGAACATTAGAAATCTTTTGTAACATTATAAATGTCTTTAACTTTTGATCAAATTTAAGGCATCTTTGATAAATAAAAGTATTAATAAAAAACAAATACTGATACCAAACTTTCGGTAGTTTATCTAGACAATCAATATACAATAGCATATCCACGTTTACATTCAGAATGTTTACAAATATATCAGAACAGCATATTACCTGCTTAGCAACATTTTCACATATCATTTTACAGATCTCCGGGCGGGCACCTGCATAATATTCCCACTAACCCACATCAACTGACATCTTGTCAGTCAGTCAGTCAAATCCTTTACTGTAGGACCCGGGATCTTTTCTCACCATTTTCCTTCCTCAGCCTGGAGATGAACTTCTTTGGTGGAATGACTCCCACTTTCTTCTTCTGAGTTGCAATGCTGTTGAACAGGTCAGCCAAGCAGGTGAGCAGGCTCTCTTTACGTCGCGGCTGGATCTTATAGGCCAGGACTTTCTCCCGGAAGGGCCGGCAAAAGTACAGTGCCTGCAGCACTGAGTTACAGTAGCAGGTGTTGCCAAACTGAGTGACCAGATTGTGATTGAACAAAGAACAGATTAAAGATTGATGAAGGGCATGTGATGACATACATGTGCATATAATATGTGTCATATCTGCAATTAATGCCTCCGTGAAGGAAAGCAAACCATTGTTGGATATATGGAGCGGATTTATTATTATACTTTGTTGCCTTTTATACATGCTTGCCAAATCTGCTATTAAGTGATGGCACAAGCACATTACATAAAAACAGGTGCTTTAAAATGTAAAAGTAATATGGCAAAGTCACCTTCTATTTATAGCACATTCACTGACAAAAACAATAAATGTAAACTTACATTGACTAGCCCAAAGTAGTGTTCATTAACAGGGAACTGTTCTGGTCCAATCTCCTTTTCCAAAGCAGAGGCATTGGCGCCCTATAGGGAACAGCCACAATGGTTATCTTTGCTCATGGGGTCTCAAAAAAATACAAGTGAACACCCTGGACCTATTGGAGACTAACAGGAACATCCTGTTTGTGAAGAATGATGCCAGGCTTGGCATTAACAGGATGCAGTTGCTGGGCAATTGAACCCACTTTGTTTCACCAGGGAAGAACATCAAGGCAGAGCTGTAAGTGGTATCAGTATCTGAAGTATAATGCATGAGTTCTCAGAAGTTAAAAGGCCTAAGTCTGTGGTTGTCAAGTTTTTGGACCCAAAAGACTCCGCCACTGTCTAACTCCTTATTCAAAGACCCTCTTCCCCAAATATAGGATGAGTTATTTCTGGCATTTCTGCTGTGTTTATGATAAAGCTACTTATTTTAATAACAGAAACTGGGAGTATAAAAATGTTTAATTAATTAACCATGATTAAGAAATTTCAAAAACTGTGTGATCATCAATAGGAACAACACTTATTGAGAGGGGAAAAGATATATGATTGCAGTTTACATCTTAATTGTATGTGTGTGTTTTCTTTTAGCATTTTAATTTAGTTTAGAGTGGTCATTTGAAATATTCTGTTTCTGGAAGGATGAATCACCAAAGGGAAAATGTAACTAAATATACAAATTCACATATAATGTCAACCCAATACTTGATGAACGTTGATCCCATGCCACAATGTACCAATAACTTTTAACTTAATTTACGAAGTCATTTTGATATAACTCTTTTACACAGTACATACTGGCACCCTGAGGTGACTAAGCTAAATCAACAAGATAACCTTAACTCTATAACTGCTGGTAAATAAAGAAATTGGCACATAAATATCTTGCTACTGAAAGGATTTACTGATTGATATGAGCTAAATCTCAAACTCAAACTAGAAATCGTTCAATAACAGAACTCCCAGTAGTTACCCATATAAATACAATTTTAATTTCTAATAATATTATGTACACAGCAAATACTAAATGTTATGTTCGTTGTAAGTCTGCAGTGAATGTTCTCGTGTTTAGCACTACAAAGACACTGAGCTCATTAAATCAGTTTTTAGTTGTGTCCTTCAATAATGTTAAAACAACAACAACAACAACAACAACCAACAACAACAGCAGCAGCAACTGTAGTCTCGTGCATGCCATCGCCTGTTACCCCGGCCATCCTTCCTCTTTACAAAACACTGGTAAACATATCGAAAAGTATCCACATGCCAAATATCATCTGACGGTAAATAAAGCTGAGCCGTACGGCTAATCAAACATGGGCATTATGCGTGTCGATCGCTAATACGCTAGGCTATACATTTTACCCTTGAGCAGAATATCAAATTTTCTGACTTAAATCTGAATTAAAATGCTTTTAAGTCCGTTTAACCACATCTCCAAACTTCTACTGCGTCTATAAACACAGACAGAGAGGTGTGCAAACTTTTTGTGGCTGTGCTGCCATGTCATGCCGCGGTTGTTTATCTGGTAGCTGTTGAGCTAGCACTGTTAGCAGGCTAATCCAAACACAGGTTAGACGCAGTGGACGGGGCAACTCTCACTTATGCGAGGAAAAACTCACCATCGTACAAATCGAGGCGATCTTTCGGACTGTCATCAGTATTTCCATCCGTCTGCCGCCATATTGGACCGAACCCCTATTTAAAACTGTGACAGCCGCACGGGCTGAAGTTCCGGTGAATCCTTCAGTCGGTCCAGCTCGCAGCCTCGCAGCGGAATGAGGGAGTGTCGCCTAGCAGCTGCGCAGTACACAACATTACGAAACCTACTATGGCCAAGACTTCTGTTCACATTCACTTTTTTTAAACATGGTTCAGAAATACTGGGGAATTTAGCATAGAATTTACAAAGCACAGAATAGAATAGAAAAGAAAGGATATGCAAATGTCACTGTAAGCGTCAATTAGGTAAATATTTTAAGGGACAATTAAAAAAAAATTTATTTCACGTATTTTGTTACAGCATATTTTGTAATAATTTATATTGTCTATATTATGTTTCTTATCAGTGAAATGTCTATGGTATTAGAACTGCGAGTCTTACAACTGGTATATTTGCATTTGTAAATACTGAAAAAATGACATTCACTACATTTAAAAACATTCAACATTATTTATCATTCTTATGATTTCCTACCATTACATGTCTTGTAAATGTAACATCCCCTGAACAATAAATAGCTTAAAATGATATCGAATTAGTGCGAATAATCGTGAGAAAATAATATCTGAGGGAACCTGATAAAGATCTATTTTTTACTTGTTTTTTAAAACAAATAAGTTTTGCGTCAGTATGATAAATCCTATGTATGATATTAAATAAAAAAGTGGTATTTTAAATAAGAATATAATTTAATTATTTGATTTCACCTCAGAAAAGCATAGTGAACCAGTTGGATATACAGGCAGACAACGGTGAATTATGGATACTATTTGAAAAAAAAAACATACATGCCCTATAGTAATTTACATTCTTTTGATGTTTTCATATTTTATGGTGAAGGCTACCCTATGAATATTAATTAGGTAATACTGACGTTGCTTGGTAACCTTCCTATCACTGTGCCTATTTAATATTCATGAACCAAGACTTCTGCATAGTAAGATTCGTATACATCCGCCCTTCTCCCCGTCTTGTTTCTCGAATTATCCTCTAACGACCGCAGAGTCATGTATACACTCCGGACGCACTATGTAGTTTTTGACCGATGTTTTATAGATTAGTGGGAGCCTGGACAGGGAGGAGAACACGACATTGAGACGACCTTTAGAGGTCACACTGGCGCTCGGCTATTTCCGTGCTGTCTTTTCATCCACAAGCGCGCGCAACACACCACCACAAAGTTTGTTTTGTGGAAAAGTGGGGGGACATTCCATAGGCATAATGGTTTTATACTGTACAGACTGTATATTCTATTACCCTACACCAACCCTACCCCTAAACAGGAGACTTTCTGCATTTTTCGATTTTCAATACACTCCATTCGGGGGATGTTGATAAGTCAAGTCATGTCACCTTTATTTATATAGCGCTTTTAACAATACAGATTGTGTCAAAGAAACTGAACAGCATTAATTAGGAAAATTGTGTGTCAATCAGGCAAAATGACAATTGTCAACACTCATTTCAGTAAAGACAGTTCATATTGAATTCAGTGATGCAACATCCAAGCTCGTTCAGTTTAATAGTATGTCAAAGATATCGCTGGAAAGGAAGGGCCAAACTAAGCAAGCCCGAGGCGGGGACAGCGGCCAGGACCAAAACGCCATCGTGACAGATGGAGAAAAAACCTTGGAGAAACCGGCTCGCGGGGGGCCAGTTCCCTCCTGACCAGACGAACGCAGTACGGAAAAAAATCAATTTAAGACGTAATACAACAGACGATGAACACTATTAACAACAGCAATTATTATATGATGCAATCAAACTTATAGCAAAATTTGGTAGTTCTGTATGTTGTTTCAGGGTTGGCATCATCTGAGGTCCTCGGAGGGGTTGGCATCATCTCTTCTCAGGTGTTATGGATCAAGACTGAAGCTTGCGTAAATCCTAGTTACATCCCGTGGCAAAAAAAACAGAGAAACAAATACAAACAAAATTAGCGTAGCTGCTGTTCCAACCAAAATTGATTTGTTTAACCCAAACTAAAAAATAATAATGTGCATTTGATCAGATATAACTGAAGTAAAAGATTATGAGATGCATTATTTGAAGATGGCCAAAGAATGGTATTTCATCTAGATTAAACAGAGAGAGTGTGTCTGCCTCCCGAACAATGTCAGGAAGGTTATTCCAGAGTTTGGGAGCCAAATGCAAAAAAGTTTTACCTCCTTTAGTGGACTTTGCTATCTAGGTACTACCAAAAGTCCAGAATTTGCGACCTTAGGGAGCGTGATGGATTGTAGCGTGGTAGCAGGTTAGTTAGGTACGCAGGAGCTAAACCATTTAGGGCCTTATAGGCAAATAATAATATTTTGTAACCGACACGGAACTTAATAGGTAGCCAGTAAAGAGACTGTAAAATTGGGGTAATATGATCATAATTTCTTGACCTGGTAAGGACTCTAGCCGCTGCATTTTGGACTACCTGTAGCTTGTTTATTGAAGATGCAGGACAACCACCTAGCAGTGCATTACAATAGTCAAGTCTAGAGGTCATGAATGCATGAACTAGTTTTCTGCATCAGAAACAGGTAACATAATTCGTAACTTGGCAATGTTTCTAAGAATGCTGTTTTTGTAACATGGGAAATATGATTTTCAAAAACAAGTTGCTATCTAATATAACACCCAGATTTTTGACTGTAGAGGAGGTAACAGTACATCCGTCTAGTTGCAAATGGTAATCCACGAGATTCGGCGTACTGTATTTTGGTCCAATAAGTAATACCTCTGTCTTATCCGAATTTAATAGGAGAAAATTATTGGTCATCCAATCTTTTACATTTTTAACACACTCTGTTAGCTTAGATAATTTAGAAGTTTAATCTGGTCTTATTGAGATACAGTTGATTATCATCAGCATAACAGTGGAAACTAAAACCGTATTTTCTGATAATATTACCAAGGGGAAACATGTATATCAAAAATAGCAGAGGACCTAGGACAGAGCTTGTGGCCACTCATCTTTTCCTGGTGGAGGCGTTTTGAAAAGTGTGGACATGGGGTAATGTCCTGAAATGTCACCTTCTCCTTGTAATACCTATGTCATACTTTGTCATTATACAAATTTATGTCCTAATTTGTCACAAAAAAAACGCATACACAAACACCACACACACACACACCACACACACACCAAGTCTGGTCAGCATCCTTGTGGGCACTCTCCATAGGCATAATGGTTTTTATACTGTACAGACCGTATATTCTATTGCCCTACACCAACCCTACCCCTAAACCTACCCCTCACAGGAAACTTTCTGCCTTTTAGATTTTCAAAAAACTGAATTCTGTATGATTTATAAGCTTTTGTACCCGTGGGGACCACAATTTAGGTCCCCACCTTGACACAAGTCCCCATGAGTCTGTGTGTAGTCAGGTTTAAGTCCCCACCAGGATATATAAACCAGTACACACACACACACACACACACATAAGCCAGAACAACTCACTACAAATATGAACTCTGGTGCACAGCTGTTTTGAAGAATGTTTTCTTGATTTTACAATGTAAAATTCTACAGGATGAAATATATATAAATTAAGTAAAAACTAAGTTTTCTAATATAATCACTAAATCTAAAGAGGCTACTACGTTGTTATCGTTTTGTGTAAAGGTTGTAGGCCTATTTGCGTGAAGAAACAGCTGCTGTGCTTTCTTTTACTATCGACACTTTACCATAGTGCTTCGAAGAAAAGCATTAAAATAGCTAACACTGATTAAAAAGTAATTTAACAATACGCTCATTCTTTTATAGCACGCTTATTAATATGTAAATGCACTATCAATGCATAAACATTCAGTCAAACGTGAACTTTTATGAATATAAATTGAACACACACATTTACGCATATCACATTTAATCTTATAGGCCTAAATGAATTTGGGTCTGAGTGAGCCACGCTAGTTTACTCACGCCCCTTCCCTTGTCCGTTTTTTTTTTTTGCTGAAGGCGCAGTTGCGGTCTGTGGAAGGAGATCTGGCGATCAGGAACTGCGGGTGGTGAACGGTTCAATTCTACTTCGCTAGACTACATGAGTTACTTCATTAGAGGGCCGGTATGCAGAATTAACATTGATGTAGTGCAGAAGTGGATACAGCGCTTAGGGTGCATTGGATTGCATTTATTAAAACAGTCTATGAAGACCTCTGTCTGCCAAGCGTGGATAACAGAAGGCTTCTTGCGTTATGAGGAGGACACCTAACGTGTGGAGCGGGCTCACATAGCTCGAGAAAGCGGAGGAAAAGAGATGCATTTCTACACAGCCGAATAATAGTTATAGCTTTCTAAATGCGTCTTCTTATCGAGCAGCCAAGAACAATGAGCAGTGGCTCTAGCAACTTTCTGCTAGTTCCTATTCCAGAGTATCCTGTACTAGACTGCGTGCCAAACAAAAACGTCAAAATAGTTGTTCTTGGGGCAAGCAATGTCGGAAAAACAGGTAAATATATCAAATAATGTGGATTTTAATATGCACAAGTAATAGCCAACTAATTTTACTTTATGCCATCATATTTTTATTTCATAGTAACTTATTCTAATGGCACTTTGGTGATTTAATATTTATACAGTTTATTCTGTTTAAAGTCATTAATAAATAAATGGTACGCATGTTTCTAATCCTGAAAAATGATGATGTTGGGGATATATACGCTAGTTTAACGCCAGGGTGCGACATACACTGGAACACTGCAGTTGTGTAGGAGCTATGTGACATTGCTAATGCCTTTATGCTGATACATAGTTTCTATTTGGTTTCAATTTTCAGCTCTGATTGTAAGATTTCTTACTAAGAGATTCATAGGAGACTATGAAGCCAACACAGGTAAACATTATAATGAAACAATGCTACTATACTATGATCATATGCTGAACTGTAAAAATGTTTTCATCATGACATTTTTGTTTCAGTCCGTTGGTTACAATCATTTCTGTCATGAATCGTAATAGATTTATGAGACTTTCAGCATTTTACACTGAAAATACACTGACGTTTATCATTATAGTGAGTGGATTTTTTTTTCTTTTTCAACAATTCTAGGAGCCTTGTATTCAAGGAAGATTCATTTGGATGGGGAGCAAGTTTCTTTACAAGTGCAGGACACTCCATGTGTCTCACTGCAGGTACCTCCAAATCACATTCCTAATATTTCCTTACATCTTTCAGCTAAACATCCATCACAAGTAGTGTGCCCATGGTCTATTATCACAGTCATTTAGATCACTCAGTCATTGCCTTGGGATTCCTGCTTCAGATGAACTGTGGGGAATATTAGTTCAAACATTTGACCAGTAAACAAAGTATGCAGCGCAGGGGAGATAAAGAGGGTGTGTTCAGGCATAAGCTCATTAGTCTGACTCATGTGGACTGAAGGGCTCTCTTCAACTGAATGATTATGATCCTGGCTCAAGCGTAGTGCACTGTATATATAGGTGTCATAATGACTGAGAATTTACTTTGTAGTTGTTATGTTAGAACTAACTTATTGGTAGTCAGCCCTATTATTGTTAAAAACCTATTAAACATATTATATTTGCAACAATCATTAAAATAATATTATAGTCTTTTTCCTTTACAGTAAAATGATGTTAATTTCCAAAATAATGTAATTAATTATACACACACGCACACACTACTGGTCAAACATTTGGAATCATTACGGTATTTTAAAGGGGTCATATGATGTAGCTAAAAAGAACATTATTTTGTGTATTTGGTGTAATTAAATGTGTTTGTGCAGTTTAAGGTTAAAAAAACACATTATTTTCCACATAATGTACATTAATGTTTCTCCTCTATGCCCGCCTTTTTGAAACGCTTCAATTTTTACAAAGCTCATCGGTCTGAAAAGCAAGGTTTTTGTTGCTTTTTGTTTTTTTTTTGGGATTTTTGGCCATGCTACCCCCCCCAGTGCGTTGTTATTGGCCGAATATCTCAAGCGTGTGATTGAAATGTTACGCCCCTACCATATTGTTATGATGCCCTGTCAGGCCGGAGAGATGATTCAAAAACATGAAAACACATTATAAACCAGGCATTTGCTGCATCCAGTGGAGACATAATTACTGATTAATAATGACTTATACTGTCTTTTTACGTGTTGCGTTGCATCGAGCCGCGTAAACATAAAACATGTCTGCATTTGTGATCGGAGAATAGACAAACAACAAGCGCTACTCTACACTGACCAAAAAACTCGCTTTAAATATAAAAAATCTAAAAACTCTTTAAAATATAAAAAACATACTTACAGTATGTGAGTCAGAACAGCAGGCATTGTAGTCTACTCTACCAGGATCAGGAAACAGTTCTCCATAAAATGTGTTGCACACATCTAAATATTTGGGTTGAAACTGTTCTGGAACAGTGTTGTAAAAAAAACTTAACCACTGATTTCTAGTCGTGCCAATTTTTGGAAGGCCAAACAAAGTATTTTCGCTTTCACAAAGAAGAAGCAACACAGCGTCACACCGGTGGCCTAGGGTGAGCAGAGGCGGGCGGGCTTGAGAACGGCGCGGCCGGTGGATTCGACGAAGGAGCGTCCGGAAGGACGTGTGACGATCCCGGGCTGGACTCCGCTTTGTTTACGGTGAAAGCCGATCCGGTGATCCAGAGTGCAAAGTTGTTGTATTTCCTCAGTGACGAGCACGGATCAGCTCCAGGCATGACGAGGCAGATATCATCCTCTTTTGGAAGACAAAACAAAGTAGATTCGCTTTCACAACAAAACACACAGAGCCTTCACGACATGGCGGCGGCAACAAACAATACTACAGCGAGAATAAAAGATACACCTTCTTTCTTTGCATGAACATTTGGGAGGCGTTATGCTAATATTTCCACATAGTGAGGTAGATTTGTGGGGGGGTGTTAGAACGAGCCGTTTTTAGGTAACGTGGCTGACTCTTAACTTTTATAAAAAATCTCTTTGGATTTGAGACTTTAGTCTTTGCAACTTTACAGTTCTTCTTTATGCACCAAGTGTTGTAACACTCCAAAGAGAAAAGGAAAAATTGAAATCGCATCATAAAACCCTTTTAAACATCAAGACTATTATGCCACAGGCTGGATTTATTTGGTTAAACATACAGTATATTGTGAAATTTATACAATTAAAATAACTCGTCTTCTATTTACATATTTGAAAAGGTAAAATTATCTCGGTGTGGCAAAGCTGAATTTAGCAGACCTACTCATCCTTAGAGAATCGTTGGTGTCAGAAATTATTTGGTGCCAAGAACATTTAAACATTTCGTGTTAATTATTATCCGTGTTGAAGACAGTTTTTGCTACTTAAAATTTTTGTGGATACATTGATACACTATTATTCAAAAATAAATAATTTTATGTAGGCAAGGATGAATTCACTGATCAAAAGGACAGTACAGACATTTTACAAAAATTCAATTTCAAATAAATTCTGTTCATTTGAACTTCCTATTTGTCAAAGAATCTTGAATTTTTTTTTATCACAGTTCCACAAAATATTAAGCAGCAACAACGGTTTTCAACATTGATAATAAAATGTTTGTTGTTTACCAAATCAGCATATGTCTTACAGAATTTGGTGTAGAATCAATTTTCACCCAGAAATGGCTAGTAGATTTCATAAACATTGTTATATAAAATTGGAATAAAAACAACAGTTTTCTCATTCCAGGATGACGTAGAGGGTCTTTACTGTCAAGAGCAGATCAACCGCTCCATTTACTGGGCAGATGGTTATGTGCTCGTCTTCTCCATCACTGACCTCAACAGCTACCGTACCATCCAGCCTCTCTACCAACATGTGCGGCGAATCCATCCCAGCGGCAACATCCCTGTTATCATCGTGGGAAACAAGAACGACCTGCTGCGCGCCCGGCAGGTCCCGGATCACGAGGGTAAGGCGCTAGCTGATGAATTGGGAGGGCCCTACTTTGAGGCTTCAGCCAGGGAAAACCATGAGAGCGTCCAGGCTGCTTTTCTGTTCTTATGTCAAGAGGTAAGCCGAGCGCTGGGAGGAGGAAATGGGGAGAAGAGAAAAGGTGGACTACACCTTGCCAGGCCAAAGAGCCCGAACATGCAAGAGCTGAAGAGAAGGTTCCGGCAAGTGTTGTCATCCAAGGTCAAGTCAGCAACTGCACTATGATGACGATGATGATATGATTGACGAATGTGACTGTATAGGATTCAGAAAGTGTTAACAAATTGCTGTTGCGTAAGTGACTGTGAAACACAAGGCAAAACATTGAAACTCATTGAAGATGAGCAGCGAGATCACTGCACTCTGGATGAACTGCAACATGGGACTCCTGGCACTGAACTTCTAATGGTTTTTGTTTAATTTTTTAGCTGCTATTATGCAAATGTTTCCTGGTTTTTCAGGATTATAATTAATTTCTCAAATTCATTTGTTTAATAATGAATTTCTTTCATTTATAAATGAGGATTGTCAAATAATTTCCTCTTTTATTGTGAAGCGAGGATAAAAAGATGATTTTTGACCATGCCATTTATTACGTATATTGAAAGTAGCAAAATAAAACAAACATATTGAAGGGCCATTTATTGCACACATAAGATTAATGCAGTCTATTCCTAAGATTCTCATGTGACTGGGGCAGTTTTACAAAATGTTATTCTAGGATTATCCCAAATTTTCCTGACAGTGAGAGAGATAATCCAGCTATGTTGTTTATAATCATGGGAGGAAGAGGTTGTTGACTGGTGGTTCCCATGACCTTTGACCTACTTACACTGTGTCAAGTATTTGAGTGTAGTATGGAGGTTCGTAGAGGGTCTCCTTCGCTTGTTTCTTCCAGATGCCCCATTCGCCCACTCAAATGGACATTTGTTTATCTTGCAGCACAGATGAAACAGCATTCCTCTGAAGCAGGTCTGGAGATTCCTGGATTAAATATTGGTCAGGCACCCAGTTAGAGTAATTTATCTCTAACCTTTGACCTCTAATATACCATTTTCTTCTCTTCACCAATGGCCTACTGAAAAGTAGATTCATAATGTGACTAACCTTGAATTCTCTGCTCACGGAAAGTGACACCATGTCCATTTCCTTATACTATGACAAAGTAAAGGAATGGTAAAATAAACGTATATGCTGTGGTGATTTGATTTCTTTCTCAACAAGCCGTCAGGCTCTCTCTCTCTTTGTCTCCCTCTTGTTTTACATAAATGAGCAATATTTTCAAATGCTTTCTTGAGTCAAAATCTTAATTTCAATGGAAGTGTTCTCATATTATTCTCAAATCGCTGCAAACTAGAGAACTCGTTGGTTGATTGGCAGTGTTTCAAGTCCGCTTAACCATTACCAGATTAAATGTGCATATCTAATTCAGCTGTGGGTATCTCTGAGAACTAAATGTTCCACAATAATAGTATATTCAAAAGTATTTCTGATCAAGGAATGTTTTAAAAGAACTTAAATGTTAGTATAAACATTGTATTGTAAGTCTCACATTTGCCCTGTAAAATGGAACTAGTTTAAATAACAGTAAAATAATTATACTGACATACACTGTGACTGGAGAGAAAATATAAACATAACAGATGTAGGCTGTTCCTCTGAAAATATTTCCTCATCAGGCACACCTTTAATAAGGTAACGTCTTGTACACAATTATTACGGGGCTCTCTATAATACTCAGTTTTTATTGGTCAGTCCATTCAGCGATAAGTTATTTCCTAATATTCTTTTTTGTCCATGACAAAAATATTATTCTTTTTTTTGTTTATTTCTCTTGTACCACTCCGTAGACTCGCACTTTCTCTTGTTTCATAGAAACGCAACTTTGCGCAATCATGCTCCTTACTTATCGGCTGTAGTGACAGTGATGGTTGATTGTTTTGTGCCTTGTAATAGACTGTTTGTTTTGTCTTCAAGGAACAGGTATACAGGTAAATACACTCTTAAAAATAAAGGTTACAAAAGGTTTTTTCACAACAATGCCATAGAAGAACTTTTTTGGTGTCCACAAAGAACCTTCACTTCAAAGGTTCTTAA
The DNA here is from genome assembly GCA_018155175.1 of Sinocyclocheilus anophthalmus. Lineage (NCBI taxonomy): Eukaryota > Metazoa > Chordata > Actinopteri > Cypriniformes > Cyprinidae > Sinocyclocheilus > Sinocyclocheilus anophthalmus. Next base: position 118,410 of record JADLZN010005881.1, read on the forward strand.
TGCACCATCTCTTTTTTTTTTTTTACTTTTTGTAATCTGAAGAACCTTCTTTCGCCACAAAGAACCTTTTGTGAAACAGAAAGGTTCTTCAGATGTTAAAGGTTCTTTATGGAACCATTTAGACAAAAAGGTTCTTCTATGGCATCGTGAAGCACCTTTATTTTAAGAGTTAAAATAACGCCATGTAAAATATAAATATTTAACTATACTAAATTTAATGTCCACATATTTTGTTATTTGTTTAGTAAGTAGTCATGTAATAAACGTAAAGCATGAGTGGAGAAAAAACCCAAAGTGTTAATGTTTGTAACACCATTGTAAGACATTCAAAATGCATGTTACCTGGCCTGACCATAACATTTAAGTAGGCCTACAATTACAAAAATCAGAGGGATCTGGTGATGGATTAGACCACAAACCTGAATTAGTTTGCGTAAAACAGATTTAATAAACCATCTCTCTGACATTCCCATTATGAATGGCTTCCTGTTGCTACTATGGCCTGCAAAAACTGAGAAAGACAGGGCTTATGTTGTCCTCTGACTCATGAGGAGTACGAGCTGGTGTTTGTCCTAATTATGGTTCATTTGGGAAAGCTGGTAAAGGAAGTCTGAATTCTCAGCAGAGTGTTATTAGGAGAAACAGCTGTGACGTGAAATGGTGAGAGACATTCTTTTCCCCATCTGAGCTCATTACGTTATCACGGCCACAGGAAGCATGACCAAGACCATTCCCAAAGGAGGACTGGGGGTGGAAATAGGGAGGAAAACAGAAAGAGAAAAGTAAAAAGGCAATGAGGCAGGAAGCTAGAGGGAGAGAAAGAAGGAGAGCTGTTAATGGAAATAAAAAAGACACAATCTTCCAACTGATCCTTTCAGAGTGACGAACGTCAATGAGGTTTGAGACCTGCTAGTTCCTGTCAGCAGAACCTCTGTCAAGACTGACTGCGGTATTAACACATCAAATCACGTCTATCGTTTAATTGCAGTTTGAATACAGGGATGTACGTTCACATCTGTTTTCATATTTGTTCAGTTTTGGAAATAAAACCAACTACTCTTCAAGATTCACCCTAGTAATGTGTGTTTTAGTCTCTCAAACATTTTGTGTTCACCATGTAACTGTTTCTGTCCTTTTACATTTAAGGTCTGGCATTTTCTTGATGGTCCAGCTCTTTCAGGGATAAAAGAGGTGAAAATCTCTTTCAGATTTTGCACTGTACTCTCAAGATTCACAAAAAAGTTTAACAGCTGTCTTTGTTCAAACTTGAATCATCTGGATGCAGACCGGATTACTTGGTAGGTTATAGGTTATGCTTCACAGCATGTTGGCTTTGAATAATAATAGTCTCCAAATATCAGCCCAGCAGTCTTGAAACTTGAACTTAAGGCAGAGTTCGTAGAGACTTGGTCAGAGATCTGCCAGTTCAGTTTTGTGCTCATGAGTCTATTGGTATTTAGCAGCTGTCTTGTGATGCAGTGGCATACCAGCTAATAAGAGACATTCTGAGAACTTTGACTAATATTCTGGCAAAGTTATGAACAAACTTTCTTCCAGTAAGGTTAATACAATGTTAATTTAGAGTCATATGGTCTTTAATAATGTTCCCGGAGTGTTAGCACAAAAACATTGTTATAAATCATTCAAGAAACAGTTATTTTTCTAAATGTGCTACTTGCTTCATAACATTCAGAGAACATTCAAAAGTGAAGTATTTTCATAACGTAATGGGAACACTAAAAAACATTCTTAGAACATATTTTGGTTAGACGGGATCATAGTTCAATCTGAGGTGGCACAAAACCATTTGTCTACATTTGGTCAGTCCAATCCTCAGTTACACCTTTTGCTTTAACCTGAAAATACTGTCATGATCTCGTGTTGTTCAAAACTAGTTTGAATTTTCTCCCTTAGAACACAAAAGGATTTTTATCAAAATGTTAAAGCTGCTCTTTTCCAGTGAGAATGCATTGTGATCACACGATCATTTGCATTTTTTCCTTGAGCCCATATCTTTGTCACCTCATTTTGCTGGGCACCATTTGAGCCAGGACCTGTGCCTCTTCAAAAAAAAAAAAAAGGGTGTAGACACACCTGCTGTGAAGTGTCCTTCTAGCCTTGATTTTGAACGGTGCAGCTCATTTTTTATGTCACACAATAAAATAACCCTATACTAAAATAACCCCTATCCTATGAAATGATAATTGTTTCTGTGGCAGCCTTAAAAAGCAGCAGCAGCAATAATAATAATAATAAATCCTTGTTTAATATCAGAAATGCTCTCTGTCAACCATTGTGTGCATTCATGTTTGATGTTTTGTCTTTAAGTTATCAAACATTGGCAATTAACTAAAATCTTTAAAAGTATTTTGTAATTCACAGTTGAGGGCTGAGGCCTAATGGTTGAGAGTCGGACTGGTAACCCGAAGGTGTGGGTTCGAGTCTCAGTACTGGCAGGAGTTGTAGGTGGGTGGAGTGAATGAACAGTGCTCTCTTCCGTCCTCAGTACCCATGACTGAGGTGCCCTTGAGCAAGGCACCGAACCCCCAACTGCTCCCCGGGTGCAAAAGCAAAGCAAACAAACATACAAACAAAAAAACACTGCTTCGGGTGTGTGTTCCCAGTGTGTGTGTTTGTTCACTACTCACTGCTCTTTGTGTGCACTTGAAAGGGATAAATGCAGAGCACAAATTCCAAGTATGGGACACCATACTTGGCCACACGTCACCTCACTTTCATTTCACTTTTTTTATTTGGTATGTTAATAAATCTGTTGTTTGTCTTGATACAGTTGCTTCTTTGCTTTGCAGACCTTATCGACTTTTTAATAAAACCCACCTCACTTACATGTACAAAAACACTTGTAATTCTGATCTAGTTTCTTCAAATGTATTTTTTCTTCAGTAGTCCAGCTACTGTGCAACTATACAGACACAAACATATACAAATACTTTCTTATAAACATATTCTTCAATTTCACATATAAATACATAATAGGCTATTATAAATGTGTGTTTATGTACATTTATATAAACACACACACATAAAAAAAACGAACTGGATCACTGGGCAGTGTTTTAGAGTCGTTTCCTGGTTACTACAACAGAAAAGATTCATATAGCAAATTATTAAACCCCTTTTGTTTTCCTTCTAGACTATATGTGGCATCAAAGTATTACATAAGCCCCATCATAACCAGTCTACAATCTAAGTCTGGAATGACTGAGAAAGTTTCAATTCCTTATTAATCTATAGTATAAATAGTTACATTGGTTTTATTGGTTATTCTGGAAGGCATTTAGGTCTATAAATATTCTGAATCAAAATAACGTGAATTTTCAGTTTTTCTTTTTTAATAAATCTGCAAAAATGTCAACAATTCTGTGTTTTTCTGTCAATATGGGGTGCTGTGTGTACATTAATGAGGGAAATTTTTTTTTAGCAAATGGCTACAAAGAGTGAAAAATTTAAGGGGGTCTGAATACTTTCCGTACCCACTGTATAACCTGAATTTATTGTAACATTTAATGTTGCTCAGAGTGTGTAGACTCTGTCTAAAAGTTTCTTTAAATATTTGTAATGTTTTGTATAGGCGTAAAATTAGTAAGATCTGAATGGTGCGAGGTCCAAACAAGATTTTACTGACTTTAAATGATGATGATGATTCACATTCATCAACCCATCCCTGAGCAATAAGGTCAGTAACACAAGCACATGTGCACACAAACATTCCCATACTCTAATTATTCATACTTGTATCAGAAAAACAGAAGCTGAGCTTGGATGACAACAAGGCCAGTGACTCGAGAATGAGCATTTCAGAGCGAAGCCTCAAGTCTCCATTGTCTATTCAGTCGCCAGCCACCTACGAAAATACTAATGTTGCCATTTATGAGGTAAAAGAAAAACACTCAATAGGAAAATGGCCGAAGGCTCGAATATTAAAGGCTCATATTATGAAAAATAGAATATTCTTTTCTACTTTAAAGTAAATTAGTTCAAAATAAACTATAGATTTAACAATTCACAAAAAATCCCTCCACAGTCCACTCCAAATGAAGCTGCAAATACGATTTGTCATGTTTAGAAATCTTCAAATGTATCCCACATTTACATATCAATGGGCTTGAACCACCTTGATGAACAACAGTGTAAACTAGACTATCGTTCAAAAATAATTCTAATTAGTAATTAGGAAATGAATAATTTTATTCAGCAAGGATGCAGTGAATTGATCAAAAGTGACAGTAAAGACTTTTACATTATTACATAACTATTAAAATTTCCACAAAAATATTAAGCAGCACAACTGTTTTAAACACTTATAATAATAAGAAATGTTTCTTGAGCAGCAAATCATATTAGAATGATCATGTGACACTGAAGAGTGGTACAATGGCTGCTATAAGTTCAGCTTTGCCATCACAGGAATTAATTACATTTTAAAATACAGTGGGGCAAAAAAGTATTTAGTCAGCCACCAATTGTGCAAGTTCTCCCACTTAAAAAGATGAGAGAGGCCTGTAATTTTCATCATAGGTATACCTCAACTATGAGAGACAAAATGAGAAAAAAAATCCAGAAAATCACATTGTAGGATTTTTAAAGAATTAATTGGTAAATTCCTCAGTAAAAAAAGTACTTAGTCACCTACAAACAAGCAAGATTTATGGCCCTCACAGACCTGTAACTTCTTCTTTAAGATACTCTGTCCTCCACGCGTTGCCTGTATTAATGGCATCTGTTTGAACTTGTTATAAGTATAAAAGACACCTGTCCACAACAACCTGTTCAAACAGTCACACTCCAAACTCCACCCTGGCCAAGACCAAAGAGCTGTCAAAGGACACCAGAAACAAAATTGGAGACCTGCACCAAGCTGGGAAGACTGAATCTAAAAGAGGTAAGCAGCTTGGTGTGAAGAAATAAACTGTGGGAGCAATTATTAGAAAATAAAAGACATACAAGACCACTGATAATCTAACTCGATCTGGGGCTCCACGCAAGATCACACCCCGTGGGGTCAAAATGATCACAAAAAATCCCAGAACCACACGGGGGACCCTAGTGAATGACCTGCAGAGAGCTGAACCAAAGTAACAAAGGCTACCATCAGAAACACACTGCGCCGCCAGGGACTCAAACCCTGCAGTGCCAGACGTGTCCCCCTCCTTAAGCCAGTACATGTCCAGGCCCGTCTGACGTTTGCTAGAGAGCATTTGGATGATCCAGAAGAGGAGTGGGAGAATGTCCTATGGTCAGATGAAACCAAAATATAACTTTTGGTAAAAACTCAACTTGTCGTTTGGAGGAGAAAGAATGCTGAGTTGCATCCAAAGAACACCATACCTACTGTGAAGCATGGGGGTGGAAACATCATGTTTTTGGGGCTGTTTTTCTGCAAAGGGACAAGGATGACTGATCCGTGTAAACGAAATAATGAATGGTGCCATGTATCGTGAGATTTTGAGTGATAACCTCCTTCCATCAGCAAGGGCATTTGAAGATGAAACGTGGCTGGGTCTTTCAGCATGACATGATCCCAAACACACCGCCCGGGCAAAGAAGGAGTGGCTTCGTAAGAAGCATTTCAAAGTCCTGGAGTGGCCTAGCCAGTCTCCAGATTACAACCCAGAGAAAATCTTTGGAGGGAGTTGAAAATCCGTGTTGACCAGCGACAGCCCCAAAACATTACTGCTTCTAGAGGAGATCTGCATGGAGGAATGGGCCAAAAAAACAGCAACAGTGTGTGAAAACCTTGTGAAAAACGTTTGACCTCTGTCATTGCCAAAAAAAGGGTATATAACAAAGTATTGAGAAGAAAATTTGTTATTGACCAAATACTTATTTTCCACCATAATTTGCAAATAAATTCTTTAAAAATCCTACAATGTGATTTTCTGGATTTTTTTTTCTCATTTTGTCTCTCATAGTTGAGGTATACCTATGATGAAAATTACAGGCCTCTCTCATCTTTTTAAGTGGGAGAACTTGCACAATTGGTGGCTGACTAAATACTTTTTTCCCCCACTGTATATTCAAATAGAAAAGTTATTTTAATTGTAATAATATTTTACAATGTTAATGTTTCCAGAACATCATCCTCATACCGTGATGTGTTTGAACTGGTTGGTTTTGCCATTGATTTTTACATATAAATGTAGGTGTAGTGCTCATTCTGTTTGAATGTTCTTTGTTTGCTGTTGTTGATTATTTCCTTCATTTGATCATACAATCAATGAAACGATTGCTCTTGATATTCCAGATGAAAGATATGAGGCATGAGAATGTTAACCCCTTTCTCGGCTTCTTCCACGACTGTGGGGTGTTTGCCATAGTAACAAAGTACTGTTCAGAAACGTATCAAGGAGATCTGTAAAATAATCCATGTGACATCATTCATCCGCAATTATACGAAGCTACGAGAATACTTTTTGTGCGCAAAAAAACAAAAATAACAACTTTATTCAACAATTAGTCTCCTCCGCATCACCCTGGTGCCATTTTGGAGAATAACTGCTGGACGTAAACAGCGTATGGTATTCTGTGTAAGCTGCGTAGATCAGGGAAAGGAGCTGGAAATAGAGAAACAAAAGACTGAGAAACTCCTCAAACAAATGTTGGCCCCGTAAGTGACAGATACACAGTCACAGTATAATGATTTTACCACCACACTATGCACTGATGTGATATTTAGAGAAATAAATATGGAACCACTTTCATTCACTCATGTAAGTAAAGTTTTTTTTTATATATATAATTCCAGTTTATCAAATTAAATCAAGTTATCCTAAATATGAAAACTTGAAAATGATGTATACATGTGTACAAAAAACAAGTGTCTTTTGTTTTTGTTCATCATCTCTAGGTCAGTGGCAGAGGCTCTGAAGCTGGGCACTACAGTCGAACCGGAGTATTTTGACAGTGTCAGTCTTTATTTCAGTGATATTGTTGGCTTCACCACAATCTCAGCCAACAGCGAGCCCAATGACCTTTACACAACATTTGATGCTGTAATCGGCAATCATGACGTCTACAAGGTAACACTAAACAAATTATGGTAACATTTATTGAAAAACTTTTTTTTATTGTTTGTATTCGTTGTATAAGCCAATGTGTTGGCTTCCACAGTGATTTCTCTAATTTAAAGAGGACCTATTATACCCCTTTTTACAAGATGTAATATAAGTCTCAGGTGTCCCCAGAATGTGTCTGTGAATTTTCAATAAAATACCCCACAGATCATTTAATATATCATTTTGAAAATGTATGTTTTGAGTAGAAGTACAAAAATGCTGTTTTTCGTGCATTCAAATGAGCAGCTGATCCCCACCCACTTTTCCAGAATAGGTCTGTGCCTTTACAGCTCGTACCTCAGATACTCTGCCAAAACAAACATCTGTTTGCTTTTGATTATCATGTCTATCGCTTTGAAATCATACGTTTTAAAGCCATATCTGTCGCAACGGGGACAAAGAGGCAGACAGGCAGGAGAACGTTAAACAGAAGGTTTATTTAAGGAACGTAAGAGAGGCTTCAACGGAAAAAGGAGTTCGACATAGGCGTAAGGGAAGCAAAACACAGTCTTATAGGGTCGGCACACCGGTCCTGCGGGCTGAGACTGAGGGTTCGAGGGAACAGGCAGAGTGGAAGTCGGGAACCAGGACAGATAGGTTGGCAACCTCGAGACCAGCTGATGAGTGACTGAGGTGAGTGTGTATTTGACTGGTGTGGTAATTGGGTGCAGGTGTCCGTGATCAGTAATCAGGTGATTGTGAGCGGGTGTAGGAGGCTGATTCGGCTGGTGAGGCAGGTGTTTCCGTGACATTACCCCCCCCCCCCAAAGGGCCCTTGCGGCGAGGACGGCTTCAATCCGCGGACCTGGGAGCGGGGTGGTCTGGATGAGCCTGGTGGAAGTCGTTGAGGAGAGATGGGTCCAGTATGTCCTCTCTGTCTGCCCATGACCTCTCCTCAGGACCGTACCCCTCCCAGTCTATAAGGTATTGAAGCTTCGAGGATATTCCTGACTCGGTAGATGGCTTCGTCGGGGACGACCTCGGGCGGAGGGGGGGTACCTCGTGTTCTGTGGAGGGAGGGAGAAGAGGATTAGTGAAGGGCTTCAGCAAGGACACATGAAAGGTGGGGGAGATCCGATAATGGGCAGGCAGGGGTAACCGGTACGTGACATTGTTGATGCGCCTTGCCATGGGGAAAGGACCTATGTACCGGGGACTCAACTTCCTGCTGGGCCGCCGGAGGCGGATGTCACGGGTGGATAACCAGACTTGGTCCCCTGGTTGATAGAGGGGATTGTCGGACCGACGAGTGTCTGCGTTGGCCTGGTGCCTCCGGAAGGCCCGCTGGAGATGGATATGTGCTGAGTCCCATACCCTCTCGCTCTCACGGAACCAGTGATCTACCGCTGGGACTTCTGAGTGATCCTCGGTCCAAGGAAACAGGGGCGGCTGGTAACCGAGCACACATTGGAATGGGGTGAGTCCGGTGGTTTCCTGGCGTAAGGAATTCTGGGTGTACTCGGCCCAGGGTAGGTACTGGCTCCAGCTGTCTTGGTGGTCATGACAGTAGGCCCGGAGATACCGTCCGATCTCCTGGATCTTCCACTCGGTCTGGCCGTTGGTCTGTGGGTGGTATCCAGAGGACAAACTGACTGATGCTCCCAGGAGGCGGAAAAACCCTCGCCAAACCCTGGAGATGAACTGAGGGCCTCTATCGGAAACTATGTCTTCCGGGAGACCGAAGTTCCTGAATACGTGCTGGAAGAGGAATTCGGCGGTTTCCAGGGTGGTAGGTAGTCCCCGCAGGGGAATAAATTTGCAGGATTTAGAGAACCGGTCAACAACTACTAGGATGGTCGTGAATCCGTTCAAGGGAGGCAAGTCGGTAGCGAAGTCCACCCCCAGGTGGGACAAGGACCAGCGAGGGATAGGTAGCGGGACCAGTTTACCCTCGGGCAGACGACGTGGCGTGGTGGAGATGGCACAGACCGAACATCCCTTGATATACCGGGCGACATCTCGGGCCATGTGGGGCCACCAGTAGCGGTTCTGGAGGAGCGAGAGGGTTCGGCGGCTGCCTGGGTGCCCCGATCCCGGAGAGGTGTGAACTGAGTCCAGAAGGGTGACACGCAGGGTGGATGGGACATAGCTCCTCCCTTCTGGGCCTCCTGGTGGAGCGGGTTCGGTAAGAGTGGCGGCACGGATCTGGTCAGTGAGAGCCCACTGAATGGGAGACATGAAGACGGCAGGCGGCAGGATGGGCTCGGGTTCTTCGGGGGTAGGATACGATTGGTGTAGGCGGGAAAGTGCGTCCGAGCGGACATTCTTCGTCCCGGGACGGTAAGTGACCACGAAGAGGAAGCGGGTAAAGAACAGCGCCCAGCGGGCCTGCCTAGGGTTCAGACGTTTGGCCTCTCGGAGGTATTGCAAGTTTTTATGGTCGGTGATTACCTCAAATGGGTGCTTGGCACCCTCCAACCAGTGCCGCCACTCCTCCAGGGCAAGCTTGATGGCTAGTAACTCCCGGTTTCCCACATCGTAGTTCTGCTCCGCCGGGGATAACTTCCGAGACAAGTACGCACATGGATGGAGCACGAGGGGTTCACCTCGCCACTGTGATAGGACTGCGCCCACTCCCAGGGTCGCGGCGTCCACCTCGACCACGAAGCAGAGATTGGGGTCTGGGTGTGAGGGGACATGGGCAGGGGCAGTTCCAGAAGGCGGTTGAGCTGGCCGGAAGCTTGGTGGGGCCTCTAGGTCCAGGAGGGCGTTGGCTTTCGTGGAGGAGAGGGTAAGGGGCGACGCCATCTGGATGCTGGTGGGCATTGCAAAGCGGCGGTGGTAGAAGTTTGCGAAACTAAGACCCTCTGCTCTCCTTGATGGTACCGGGTTGGGGCAGTTCTGGCGCTTCCACCTTCTCTAGTCCATTGTATCCGGATCCGGGGTGACGATGTTGATACTAGAAGTGAACCGCACTGGAAGGATGGAAAACTCACACTTCTCGGTTTGAGGAACAGGTGGGTGTGTTGGCGGAGGCGCTGGAGGACTGTGGGTGACATGGGACGGTGTGCTTCGAGCGTGGTGAGTATAAATGAGAATGTCGTCGGATGTAGATGAGGACAAACGGTGTGAGCAGTCTCGGAAGGACTCGTTCAAAAGTTCTGAAAAATGGAAGGGGGGTTGGACAGCCCATTTATGAATGAACCGGATTCGTTAGTGACCGGGGGGCTTGACAAAGGGCGGTCTTCCATCGTCCACCCGGCGAAGGGATGAGGTGTATGCGCTCTGAGATCTAGCTTGCTGATTACACACGGGCTCGCTCCTGAGTTCCTCCAAGGCTGCCGGGACCAGAGGAAGGGGATAGGCAAACTTCACCATCTGGTCATTGAGGGCCCGGTAATCGATACAGGGTCTCAGACCCCCATCCTTCTTGCCCACGAAGAAGAAGCTTGACGCTGCGGGTGAGGTGGATGGACGGATGAACCCCTGGTGTAAGGCTTCCTGCACATACTCCTCCATGGCGGCTCTCTCCGGGATCGACAGGGGATAGACACGTCCTTTGGGTAATTGGGCCCCAGGCAGCAGGTCAATGGCACAGTCCCATGGCCGGTGAGGTGGCAGGTGAGTGGCAGCGAGCTTTCTGAACACGTCCTGGAAGGCCTGATATTCTGGAGGAGGAGGAGTGATAGGCGCGGAATCCGGGCTTTCCACTGAGGTGGAACAGACTGGGAGATCCTTTCGGTCGGCGAGCGGTCTAGGCAAATCCCGGAGACACATTTGTTTGCACTCCCCACTCCATGCGAGTATTTCTCCGGACCTCCAAGCAATGGTGGGCTGATGCCGGGCGAGCCAGGGGCGTCCCAGGACGATGTCCACGACGGCCTCCTCCAGCACCAGTAGAGAGATCCGTTCGGCGTGGAAACATCCGATCCGAAGAACGACCTCGGGCGTACGGTGCCACACCAGCCCTTTGCCCAACGACTTTCCCTGGACAGTGGGAATTTGCCATCCGGCGAGACTACGGGAGGAGATGAAGTTCCCCGACGCTCCGGAGTCCACGAGGATTTTGACTGGAAAGGATTGGTGGTGATAAATTAGAAGAGCATTGATATGAGGAATGCCTGATACATCAGGAGTGATCTGGATAGTACTCACCACTGGGCGTGGTGGACGAATGGGACAGGTGCAGAGCTGGTGCTCATTGGATCCACAGTAGAGACATAGGCCATGGGTGAGTCTCCGAGATCGCTCTGAGGACGACAGGTGGTAGCTGTCCGTGATCATGGGCTCTGGTGCTGGAGTGGAGAGGCCGGGCGAGGCAGCGGCAGCGGGTATCGCTTCCATAGGGCACACGGTTAGGTGCTGGGAGATGCGAACCGCCTTCTCACAAACAGGTGCGGTTGCATCTCCAGATAGAGGGAGCATTGCAGCAGGAACCCACTGCAGAGGGCTGCCTCACCCGAGAAGCTGGCTGGCCGGGCCATGGGACAGGCGGGTAGAGAGCTGGTGAAAGTCCGACTGGGCGAGGGTTCCGGTGAGGAGGTGCTCTGAGGATCCATAGTCCGTGTTGTAATCCGTTTTGTTTTGAGGGACTGGTCTTCTGTCACAACCGGGACAAAGAGGCAGACAGGCAGGAGAACGTTAAACAGAAGGTTTATTTACAGGAACATAAGAGAGGGTTCCAATGGAAAAGAGTTCAACATAGGCAGTAAGGGAAGCAAAACACAGTCTTATCTGGGTCGGCACACTTGTCCTGCGGCCGAGAACTGAGGGTTCCGAGGGGAACAGGCAGAGTGGAAGTCGAGAAACCAGAACAGAATAGCTTGCAACCTTGAGACAAGTCGATGACTGAATGAGGTGAGTGAGTATTTGAGTGGTGTGGTAAGTGGGTGCAGGTGTCCGTGATCAGTAATCAGGTGATTTTGAGCGGGTGTAGGGGGCTGATTCGGCTGGTGAGGCAGGTGTTTCCGAGACAATATCAGTTTAACATCTGATGTACGGTTTACTAAGCGCACACATCTGAAGCACGTGCACAGAAAGCAGCTGTCACACGGCATGTGAGCATTAAACTAAGTTCACTTTCATGTCTTATTGCGCTTAAACTGTCAACACAGTCGGTTATGTCTGTGACGGTAAACAGCAGGGAAAGAAATCGCATGTTTATATTACATCTAAAAACAGAAAATAACTCACTATTCTGGACTGAATAACTTCTATAGGTTTAATAAGAAGACATTTCTAATATGGCAGTGTCCGTCAACAGCCGTGGGCGGGGCCTGTTAAATGTGACGTCACTTTTTACAGATTCTGCAAATGGCTTGTTCTGAGACACTCCTTATGATTTATGGGGATTAAAAAAAGGAGTGGGTGGATTTTTATCATTATAGGGTGGTTGTGTACACACTGCCAACACACATTTATGTTTAAACAACATGTAAAAGTACATTTTGCATAATAGGTGCCCTTTAATTCTAATGATCAGAAACTTTCAGTTTACTAATGAATGTCTCTTGTCTTCATTGTCTACAGGTGGAAACCATAGGAGAAGCTTACATGGTGGCTTCAAGTGTGCCTGTGCCCAATGGGAACCGACATTCAGTCGAGATTGCAAACATGGCCCTGGACATTCTAAGTGCTGTTGGCACCTTCAAAATTAGACACATGCCTGATGTACCGGTCCGCATCCGAATAGGACTTCACACAGGTCAGGCTGATCCATCCCATTTAGTTTAAGATTAAATAAAGAAAATGTAAATGCTTTCTTTCTTATTAGGTCCCTGTGTGGCTGGTGTGGTGGGTTTGACCATGCCACGGTACTGCCTGTTTGGGGACACGGTCACCACTGCTTCTAGAATGGAGTCCACAGGATTGCTTAAGCATTTAACACTTAGTTAGTTTCACCATAAACATCTCTGTTTCTGTATTTCAAAGATCAGTATGTAAAGATGTATGTCTCGTTAAATAACAGTGATAAAAATGATTAACATCTGTAATCAATGAAATTCAGTGACTGTCATTAATTGAACAGTTGACAAGGCAAATATATAAAAGAAAAAAAAAGACACTTAAACTTTGTATGTTTGCAGCGTACAGAATCCATGTCCATTCCAGTACAGTAAAAATCCTGATGGACCTGAAGTTGGGGTACAAAGTAGAGCTGAGAGCCAGAACAGAACTCAAGGTGAGCTCATCTGAGTTCTTCTGTAGAACAAATCAAATATTTGATATTATTTAAATCACAACTTCTTGTTTACACTACTGTTCTAAACTTTGGGGTCAGTAAGATTTTTTAAAAGAATTAATACTTTTATACAAAGAGGACACATTAAATGACAAAAAATGACAGGAAAGACATTTACAATGTCAGAAATTGTGTTCATTTGAACTTTCTGTTGATCAAAGAATCCTGAAAAAATGAATCACAATTTCCACAAAAAGCAGTGCAGCTGTTCGTCATATTAGAATGATTTTAAAGGTGACATATCATGAAAATATGACTTTTCCAGGTTCTAAGTGCTATAATCAGGTCCCCAGTGCATCTACCAACCAAGGAAATGTGAAAAAGATTAACCCAGTAACTTTGTTTTGGTAAGCCTTTTTCTGCAAGCGTCTGAAAAAACGAGCGCGTATGATATTTCGTCCATAGTGATGCTGTCAAAGGGATCTTATTATAATATCACCACCCCTTAAAGGTACAATATGTAAGATTTTCATAATAAAATATCCAAAAACTACTTGCACAGTGTTATATATTTTATGCAGTTGTGTATTTATGTTATCCCAAAAGTTCCCAAGGATTTGTAAATCCAGAGAAATTCCAATTTTAAATAATGACTCATCCCTGGTCATTGTCAACGATCAACGATCAATAATGTAATATCCACATATCCTTAGTTTCCGCTTGTAGAAAATATGGCAACACACAGACACAACTGCAGCTGTACAGTTAAAGGCACAATATGTAAGTTTTCACCACTAGAGGGAGCGTATTCAAAACAAACAAAGGCGTAGTTTAATGACGCCATGACTGAGTGTGGAATCATGGGAGTTGTCATCTTCATCCCCACAGCCGATGCAAATGGATGAGCTAATGATTTATTAACGTATAGTAGAAGAGCGGGTTGAGGCTGAAAGTCGTCACCGCCCCCCCGAAACGAAGAGCCGATGAATGAGCGAGACACACGGCTACGAAAGCAGCGGAGCTTTTATTATGCCACAGTGGACTGCTTCCGCTCCTTCCGGTCGTGCGTATGTGGAGTAAAACAGCGCTGTTTTCTCTTATATTACATATTGTAAAACAGCGCTGATAATCTTATAGTACATAGTGTAAAAAGGGGCTTACTGTGCATACATGGTAATCAGAACCAAAACAGATGTTTTAGAAGGTATGAGCTGTAATGGCACAGCTCTATTCTGGAAAATGGGGCGGGGAGCTGCAGCTCATTTGCATTTAAAGAAACAACCCCGAAAAACAGCTTGTTTCTGCTTCCACAAATAGGCATTTTCAAAATTATATAATAAATGAGTATTTTGAGCTGAAACTTCACATACACAATCTGGGGACACCAGAGACTTATATCTAATATTGAAAAAGGGGCATTCTCTGTCTCCTTAAAGGATCATGTGACACTGAAGGACTGGCGCAACGGCTGCTGGAAAAATTCATTGATCTTTGTCATAAAGTTTGAACAAACTGCTCAAAGACGAGCAAAGAACACTATTTGATCTAAAAAATAAAAATGAAAAATTATTTCCCAGCTTTTCCTTCACAGAATAACGACTGTTTTGTAACTCGTGTGCTTTTTTTAACGTAAACTTGAGTGTGAATGAGAAACTTAGTTCAGTACTCAATGCTGTGACAGCCGCTTTCTGTATGTGTGCTTCGAATGGTGGCACTTAAGACAAACTGAGTTTTAAACAATATGTTTTTAAAAGGCATGAGTTCAGTGCTAAACATGATAATCTTAACCAAAACAGATGTTTTTAGCAGGTTCAAGCTGTTATGGCAGCTCTATTCTGGAAAAGGGGGCGTGGAGCTGCAGCTCATTTGCATTTAAAGAGACAGGCACGAAAAACAGCGTGTTTCTGCTTCCACTCAAAATAGTAATATAATGATATAATAAATGAGTATTTTGAGCTGACACTTCACAGACACATTCTGTGGACACCTGAGACTTATATTACATATTGTAAAAAGGGGCATACTCTGTCTCCTTTAAAGGATCATGTGACACTGAAGACTGGAGTAGTGATGCTGAAAATTCAGTTTTGCATCATAGGAATAAATTAGATTTTAAAATATATTCAAATAGAAAACAGTTATTTTAAATTGTATTAATATTTCACAATATTACTGTTTTTACTGAACTTTTAATCAAATAAATGTGGCCTTAGTGAGTATAAGAGACAAAAAAAATTTAAAAAATCTTACCAACCCAAAACTTTTGAATGGTAGTGTATATTATGGAGCATTATTTGCTGTGCTGTATATGTTGGTGCAGTGGTGGTAAAAGCATGTAAATAATGTAGTTAAAGATCATACATCAATTCAGTTATGTATTTTTCCCAAAACGGCAGCTGTAGGGTATAATGTGTGAAACATTTGGAGGTAAAATGTGCCAGTAACTAATAGTGATAGTAAGGTTTGCCTCCAAATGCAGTAAAATATACTCTTACTACTTCTTTTCCAAATTAACCTATTTTACTTACCAATGAGTAGGTAAAATATCCAATGAGTGGTAAGATCAACAATGCAAAATAATTCTTGAATAATTAAGTTCATGGGTTTAGATAGACTAGAAAGAACGCTATTTGCTCTGTCCTCTCATCCTCTCTTCTCCACAGTGCAAAGGTATAGAAGAAACCTACTGGCTCACCGGGAGAGATGGCTTCACCAAACCGCTCCCTGTGCCACCCGTTCTCAAGTCAGGGCAAGGGGAGGCCTTTCCGCGGCCTGTGTCGTGCAGTGTGTGTGTGTCTTGTGTTTATCTTCTCCAATGTTTTTTCAGGCAAATGGCTCATGGCTTGCAGATGGAGGAGATAGCCACATACAAGAAGCGTAAAGCAGAAGCACAGCTTGCAAAGAAGAAAAACTGAGGTAATGTTATGCATTGAGAATGTATAACATTACTCAGTGTGGCACAAAGAATCGAGGGAGGTGGGGAGGACGGCAGGAAGAGTCAGTGTGGGAAGCTGTTGCCAATTTTTTCCCATTTTGGCTGGGTTTCATTCTCCAACCATAAACAAGACTCAGTTCTTCTACTTTCAAGTAATGTTTCCCAGGTGATACTACATTATCCTACTGTTTTATCTTTCTAGACATTTTATTTTTTATTCCTGTTGTGGTCATTTCTGCAATTGTCAGTTTATACATTTGTACATGAAGTTTTTTACTGTAAAATTTACGTTAATGTAATAGACTGTTTACCAAAGTAACCCTTAAAACAAAATGTATGTGTGTGCATGATTTGGTGATGTCATAATTTATGGTAACTTTGTACAACCTCAGATATTTTTGGTCTTGAAGATGTGTGACTTGCTTAAGATAGTGGTTATAAAAGCTATCTCCTTTCAGATTGGATGGCACTCCTCATAAATGGATAGCCAGCTTTTCAAAATGGACCGTCATCTATGTTTGGCATGCTGTTATGTTTCTGTTTGTGTGTTCTGTCATGCTCTGAATGTCTTGTTTGTTCTCAGTGTTTCACATGCCATGTCTTAACATAGACCAAAACAAACTATATACAGTGGGTACGGAAAGTATTCAGACCCCCTTAAATTTTTCACTCTTTGTTATATTGCAGCCATTTGCTAAAATCATTTAAGTTAATTTTTTTTCCTCATTAATGTACACACAGTACCCCATATTGACAGAAAAACACAGAATTGTTGACATTTTTGCAGATTTATTAAAAAAGAAAAAAAACTGAAATATCACATGGTCATAAGTATACACATTGCTCAGTATTTAGTAGAAGCACCCTTTTGATCTCATACAGCCATGAGTCTTTTTGGGCAAGATGCAACAAGTTTTCACACCTGGATTTGGGGATCCTTTCCTCCTTGCAGATCCTCTCCAGTTCTGTCAGGGTGGGGGGGTTTTTTTTTTTGGATGGTAAACGTTGGTGGACAGCCATTTTTAGGTCTATCCAGAGATGCTCAATTGGGTTTAAGACAGGGCTCTGGCTGGGCCATTCAAGAAAAAAGTCACAGAGTTGTTGTGAAGCCACTACTTCATTATTTTAGCTGTGTGCTTAGGGTAATTGTCTTGTTGGAAGGTAAAACTTCGGCCCAGTCTGAGGTCCTGAGCACCTCAGAAGGTTTTCGTCCAGGATGTCCCTGTACTTGGCCGCATTCATATTTCCCTCAATTGCAACCAGTCGTCCTGTCCCTACAGCTAATAAACACCCCCACAGTATGATGCTGCCACCAACATGCTTCAATGTTGGGACTGTATTGGACAGGTGATAAGCAGTGCCTAGTTTTCTCCACACATACCACTTAGAATTAAGGCAAAAAAGTTCTATCTTGGCCTCATCAGACCCGAGAATTTATTTCTCACCATCTTGGGAGTCTTCAGGGTTTGTAGCCAAAACCATGCAGGTTTCATGGTTTATTGACCACTGAGGAGAGCTTACGTTGGGCCACCTGCCCATAAAGCACGAATGGTGAGGGCGGCCCCCCCCGTGATGTTTGACTTTCTACAACTTTCTCCCATCACCCGACTGCATCTCTGGAGCTCAGCCACAATGACTTTGGGTTCTTCTTTACCTCTCTCACCAAGGATCTTCTCCCCCGATAGCTCAGTTTGGCCGGACAGCCAGCTATAGGAAGGGTTCTGGTCGTCCCAAACAACTTCCATTTAAGGATTATGGAGGCCAAAGTGCTCTTAGGAACCTTAAGTGCAGAATACATTTTTTGTAACCTTGGCCAGATCTCTGCCTTGCCACAATTCTCTCTCTGAGCTCTTCAGGCAGTTCCTTAGACCTCATGATTCTCATTTGCTCTGAAATGCACTGTGAGCTGTAAGGTCTTATATAGACAAATGCGTGGCTTTCCTAATCAAGTCCAATCAAAATAATCAAACACAGCTGGACTCAAATAAATGTGTAGAACCATCTCAAGGATGATCAAAAGAAATGAACAGCACCTGAGTTAAATACATGAGTATCACAGCAAAGGGTCTGAATACTTAGGACATGTGATATTTCAGTTTTTCTTTTTTAATTAATCTGCAAAAATGTCAACAATTCTGTGTTTTTCTGTCAATATGTGGTGCTGTGTGTACATTAATTAGGAAAAAAAAAAAACTGAAATGATTTTAGCAAATGGCTGCAATTATAACAAAGAGTGAAAAATTTAAGGGGGTCGAATACTTTCCGTACCACTGTATATACACACACACACAACATATATTTTTTACAGTATTGCCATATGTATTATTTTACCAAAATAAGAGGGATCATACAAACCCTTTCCAATACTGACTGTATGATTTTGAGATCCATCTATTCACACTGAGGACAACTGAGGGACTCAAACACAACTATTACAAAAGGTTCAAATGCAGAATCAGTATCAGAATCAGAAAGAGCTTTATTGCCAAGTATGTTTGCACATACAAGGAATTTGTTATAGTGTCACAAGCTTCCAGTACACGGAGACAACAACAACACACAGATAAAAAAAATAAGATGTTAATAAAATACACACGCATAAATATAAACCACAAAAAAAGAAAAAATTGTATGTACAGGTGTGCTATATATAGAATAGGAATAGAATAAAATAAAAAAATAAAAAGTTGTAGGGATGTACTAGGATTTAAGGTGATAAACAAGTATAAGGTTATTGCACATACTGTAATTTAATTGCACAATGGGAGAACATTAACTGTTCATGAGATAGATTGCCTGGGGAAAGAAACTGTTCTTGTGCCTGGTTGTCCTGGTATTCGGTGCTCTGTAACGCCGACCAGATGGCAAAAGTTCAAAAAGTGCTCACTGATGCTTCAGAAGGAAACACGATGCATTAAGAGCCAGGGGTGTAAACTTTTGAATTGAAGGGTGTGTGTTATAGTATTATATAATCAATATATTTATTCTGATTATTTTTTTTTGCACAAATTTTCTTTTCCAAGTGACAAAATAAATGTTTTTTTTAATCCTAAACAAATTATATATAACAGTTGAATGAAGTTGGTATTAATGTATTCCTAAAAATACTTTCTACTTTCTGTAGTTTTTTTGTAAAAAGTATTTGACAGACAAGTGAAAAACGTGTGATGTCATATGTTGATGTATTAGACAAACTGAGGCTGATGTTCCTTCTTTGTTTTTCTGTCTTACAGACACAAAGGTGATGTTTAAGAAGGCAGTGAGGAAGATCTCCACTGTGCGTCAGGTGGCTCAGCTCACCTATCCGATGAGGGCAATGTCATGATCCACCATCACTGATGACCTTTAACCTTTGCCTTTTTGGTCCCACACCTGCACACAGAATGAAATGGAATGTGGAGAAACAGAGAACAAGCTAAAAGAGTACCAAACCCTTGTTCTGGCTTGTTCTCAGCCTGTTTTTCTTTTAAAAGCATCTGAATGGGCAAGCTTGTGTGCACAGTTTACTGCACACGAACATCTCTTTGTTATAGAAATTCTGACTTTTTATTAGAAGATTCACAATGAAGAAGCTATCAATTTATCAAACCATACTGAAACTACATGGCAGTTCAGTTTCTCATAAGCTTCTCATTTGGAGCCTTGTTGGTCCAGCTCACTCATCATAAACATGTACAGCTGTCTGAGAAGCCACATATCTCTATTCTCCACATGAAGCACCTTTATGAAATACCAATGTCTCACAAGGAGCTAAATTTACCCTTTGGGAATCCATTACTCAGCACAAGGGGCATCAGGTCCAGCTCAAAGACTCAACACATACACGTATCATTCACTTGCAGATTATCCCTTTTAGTAATCTTGTCTGTGACTAAAGAAACTAGTAAATTGCGATAAACTAGAAACCCACACTTGTGTGCAACCAGGATTAATATGCAGTGTTAATATGGTGCATATGATGATTTATACATTTAGATTTAGATTTGGAGTTCAGGTTTACCATGGAGTTTTAGTAGATTTTTTTTTCTTTTTGTTTTCCTCATACATGATCAATTAGTATAATCCATAATAAGATTACCATGAAAACCCAGGTGACAAAGAATATCAAAATAATATGCATTAAAATGCATATTTGCAATGTGTGAACATATTATGTGTTTGTAGAACCAGAATTAGTTTTAGTAAAGACAGTAAACTATGATGTGTCTATATATAGTATGGGGTCAGTAAGATTTTTGTGGAAACCATGATACATTTTTTCCAGTATTCCTTGATAAATAAAAAGTCAAAAAGAACAGCTTTTATTTGAAACAGAAATCTTCTGTAACAATGTTAAGTCTTTAATGTAATTTTTGATCAATTTAATGCATACTTGCTAAATAAATCTTACTAACCCAAAATTTAGAACAGTAGTAATATATATTTGTAGACAAATCCTAATTCATGTTAAAAGAATGAATTACTGAAATCCCATATGTACTGTAAAAAATAAAAGTAACATTTGAAAATACCATGTCGTTTGTTTAAAGGGAAAAGCTACAGTTTAATAGTAAAAGTGCTCATGTGTATGTTATGAGTCTTGAAATGACTGTGACATAGTTAAAGGCATTCTCTCTGAGATGCAATAGAAATTCTGAAGCACTGAAATACTGTATAACAGTGCCCTCTTGTTATTGTGTCAGTAAACGCAGCAGATGGCGACCAACATGATCATGCCCTATGTGGATTATCTAGTATTGACTATAAGACTGCAGAGCCACCAGATCACCCCTAACCAGATTACCATCTCTCAAAACCTGTTCATCAACTCTCAGCAAGATCACCCACCAATACATACAAATGATATACAGTGATTTTTTTAATAATTATGAGCTATTTCTTTTCCTTCTCAGTGTAACTGCCTTGTCTCTAGGTGTTCAAAGGTGGTCAATCTTTTGAAAAGGGTTAACTTTGGTTGGCTGTTGTTTTCTATGTAATTCAGATTTTCAATAATACATTTTGATATTACAGAACAGTCATGCTGTCAGGGAGCATTAAAGCCATCAGTGTCTCTGTAGAAGAAATCAGTGACACAAAGTACACACTGGAAAAGAAAACTAATGAAAGCTTTACCTTATGAAAGTTAAACTCTAATAATATTCAGACTCTGAACTACCTTGAACTCTCAGCAACAGATATGCCAACTTTCCAATTAAACACACATTAAAAATGGACCCTTTCATCAATTTCACCAAAACACATTTCAATTTAATGACCTTAGTTGCAAATGAGTGAACACAGTAATTATTTCACAATAATGACTTAGCGGGTCAGAGTCAGTGTGAAATGTTTATCAGAGAGTAGCTTGTATTATCTACAATGCATATCATATGCACGTGTTTTTTTTGTTGTTGTAAAAAAGCAATCAGCGTTACGTAGCAGTCCGCCAAGAACCACGCATTAGCCCCCTTTTCTTAATAATTATTTCTTTATTTATAAGTTTATAATTGATAAGCTGGTTCCCCCCCCCCCCCCCCTACGAGCATTGATTTTGCATAGCCAAATTATAAGTTTTAGATCATCAATTTTCAACCCCCCCCCCCCCCCTCATTTACACTAAAACTCTTGATGATTAGGCATTAATATTCAGTTATGGATGCTATTAATTTCTCTGCTTCTGTTTTTCAGAGTTTTGATTTTTGATATGCAAGATGATATAGTGTGAGCCCAAACTCACACACACACACACACACACACACACACACATATCAATATATAAGCAATATAAATTTACAAGCGACCTTTGAATCAAACATAAACTTTACAAACCTCACAACTTCGTTGCCCCAGCAGCTTCAGATTTTAGCCGCTTATTGTAAGGCTAGCAAGTTAGTTCTTTACAAATCACCGGCAAACTACAATACTAATAATCGGATTAATGCGATTTAAACAGGGATGCTAATCAACATGATGTGCACAACCATGTAACAAGCTCAAATTGCGGCAGAGTCCTAACGGCCTCCTACCCCGCTACATAGAAACTTGATCAAGGACCCACGCTAGATATACATCCCAAAAGGAACAAACAACACTGAGCTAAAACGTCTGTGATAGGACGGATGAATCTTCAGTCAAACGCTACAGCCAATGAACGCTCGACACCCTATGACGCAACTTGCTTTACAGAATGTCATTGGACAAAACCCTATCAATCATCAGACGTCACCTTGCAAGTTCAGTGAAACGCCGAGTGAAACCATTGGCCAGTCACATTCACGTAGTTCCGAAAAGATCCATCGTGATTGGTCGCAGCAGCTTTCAATCACACGTTTCGCTCAATCGGGCGCCTCCTCCCACCCACAGGCGAATGACGCACGAGTCATGTGTGTTTGTGTGCGCTCCGTACTGTACACAGGGCGGTCCCTCCTGCTAGAGGCAGCAGATTGGTAGCCCAGCCTGAGGATGCCGCAATCTATCTGATAAAATAGACCGGGTAAATGTGGTCATTTGTGTTTGCACAGTTTACCTGGGTATATGAAGCTTCTGGCAGGCAGCATTGGCTGCCCGTGATAAACTGAGCTTTCGTTTTTTTTTTATTGTTTTTTGTTTTTTTTTTTTTAATGATGGCTAGGCCCGCAAGAGAACCCCTCATACACTGAAATACTTGGAGTGCCCGCCCGAAACACTACCGCCTGAGACACCCCCCCCAGCCGCCGCTTCACCAAACAAACATAAGCGAAGTCGGGTAACTTCAGCTCTATAAAGCCTGAGGTGATAAAAGTGACACTTAAAATCTCTTTTCTGCACATGGCAATTTCGAGAGCTACCAAATGCAGGGCATAACAGGCCGCACCAATGGTTGCATGCTTGAGACACGCCCAAACAGCGAGAAGTGCTCCGTTATGGGGACTAATCCGCAGGCTAGCCCAACGCGAAACGGCCCGCAGCACACCTTCTGCGGGGAAAACCACCATTACCGCATAGCATTACAATGTCGCCAGCGCTGACTTATTCACAACCGATATGATGAAGAAGCCAGCAGCAGCCGCCCCAAAACAGCCCCCTCGCGAACGCCGGCGAGGCTGAAAGGGATCCGCGTCCTCTCTCACTTAACCGGCGAGCGCTCGAGGCACTCTTGCTGCGAGTAACACACACACTACTACCGCATTGTCCCCTGCGATGAACCACCAGTTCCGCCGCTGTCGCGACGCACATTAGGAGTGTGGACCGTATACTGAAGGCCAATAGCAGAAACACCGCCATATAATGAACTAAGAGGTTTTCCGTCTATGCGCGCGCCTGATCGCCCGTCGCTGTGCCGCCGATGTCAGTCATGCCCGGCGGCCGAAAGGCAACACGACTGTGCAAATTGATGGAACATGCAGAAGAAATTTCGCTTGAAACACTCTGCGCCTCCCGCGGCCCCACCCGCGCGCATCAGCTGCGGATGCCCTCTCCCCCTCAATAGACTGGAGTGATCTATCTTTCTACCAGATGTTTTCACTGCTGACCGATATACCCAAGCGGCGGTAATTCTAAGAATAAACACTCATTTAGCCTTGTTTTACTACGCCATTGGAAATTACTGTTGCCGATTGTCGCTGAAGATTATGAAGCAGGCAAGCAGTGAAGAGAGTAGCAAGGTACAGAGCGACTCAGATGAGTCCTATGCAATCGTCTGGTGCAGGGGAAGAGATGAGCCCCCCACTCCGACGCCGGTCATGAGATTGCTGCACTGGGATATGTGCTACTGTGACCCCTGACCGGAACGACCTTTAATGGAAGTGCTGGCACGAGGCAGCTAATGTTAAACCAAATCGGCGACTTGGCAGACCAGACGGAAGAATCTTAATCGCCGCAGTTGTCTATGAGCGCTCCTAGGGTCTGTCACACTGAACCAAAGCAGCATTACCTGAACCGTTCTGCAACAGAAGCCACTGAAACTACTGAAAGACAGCACCTTGCGACTGAAACTTGAGCCAGCGGTCATGACAATTAGCACGCCCCCTGCGAGCCATTCAGAGCAGCCACTTCTTTTGATTGCAGGTCGGCCTCCATGCGTCTTCTTCTATAGCAGACCTGCGTACGAGGAAGCGTTGGTATGCAGCGTTAGTCGTTGCGCCATTACGTGGAATGACTTACGTCTGTGGCTTTTGGCCTAAGAACCATGACATCGAGACCCTCTCCCCCATTCTAAGAGAACCATGCAAGGCCACTTGAAGGAATTTAGCACGAAAGTATAAAGTCGCCCAGGAAGAAACCAAAAAGGCCCAGTCTCCTGCACAAACCTGCCCTGATGGGTTTCATCACCACACGACGACACTTGGGCAACCTCCCACCCAGCCAGACAGGGACCTCTCAGCCGAGACTGCCGTCTCGAACTCGATAGCCTCTGTGGTTGCAAGCACTCCACCCCCCATCAGCTAGAGACAGCAGCTGACGAAGCAAGTATGCGGTACATCTCCGTTCCTTGGGTAGCCCGATTCCGCACCTCAAGTGAGGGAGAAAGCACGATGAACCGCCCCTTTCGCTCTGTGACAGGTAGCCTTATTCATCTCAACACAGCCCGTGCTAACCTGAGCCGACAGGAAAGTAGCAGTGGGGCTGGGGCCCGCTATATTCGTGCCCCACCATGCTCCACTTATCATGCCCGTTCTGCCTCGCTGCCAGTGTCACACTTTCCTTCTACCACCAGTCCCATTAGCATGTCCAGCAGCAGCGGGCATGGCTCTGTGTCAGACACTATCACTCGCCCCTCCAGCGCGTCCATTTGTGGATCCCCAAGTGATGGTGGATTCAACTCGTCTGATGAGTATGGCTCCAGCCCTGGAGACTTCCGGTACTTCAAAGTACGCAGCAACACCCCTGACTCCCTGGGAAACACACCACCTATCCGTGAGGAGCACTGCCTCAATGACTACATGGCTATGGGCTGGAATCGCGATGTGTTTGGAACAAATGCAGCTGAGGCGATCAAAGATGAGAGTGCAGATGAAGATTCACGACCGGGGTCTTTAAGGAGGCGGACACCCTCCTTCTCCAGGCAGGTTGGGGGCGCTAGTGCTGCTGGAGTTGCTGTTTATCAGAAAATGACCCAGACCACCTTCTCGCTGGACGAGGCTGTGGCTGAGAGCTCTTGGGGTGGCAGTGTCCAAACTGTCTCTACCTCCTCCTCCCTCTGCTCTGACTACAGCTCCAGTTCTGAACACAGCCAGGACCGGGCCCCTAGCCTACGGCCTGCAGACGGGCCTAAAGATGATGGGTACATGCCCATGATGGCAGGTGTGCTGCCCTACGCTAGTGATGCAGACTACATGCCTATGCAACCAAATATCCTCCTCTCTGCCTCTGCACAAGTCCAAAGTGCTGCTTTAAATGTTCCCCAGCACATGGACTCTCAAGGCTATATGATGATGCTCCCTGGTAGAAGTGAGGCTACGGACTCTCCCGTCCCATCCAGCCCTGACATTAGCAGACGAGCAGAGGGGCGAAGAGCCTCAGACCGCCAGAATGCAGAATACATAGATATGTCTCAGAGCAGCTCCACAGCTAATGCTCAAAAGGTTTCCGCTGAGAATTATTATGCCTTGACCACTCCTGGTGTCCCCAAATCCTACAGTCCCTATTTCTCCCTCCCTCGCTCATACAAGGCTCCATCCAGAGACCAGGTAGAGCATGATGATTATGTCCCAATGAGTTCCCCAGCAAAACCAGTCTACATTTCACCCACAGGCACCCCAGATCGCAGTAGCAGGTGCCCACCTTCTGAGTCCTCTCAACATAATGACTTCACGGATCGCCGTGCCGTACGGCCGAACCGCCTGCCCCTGGGAAGGCGAAGTTTGCACAGCTCTCTGCGAGCAGGAGAAGTGGCAGTGCGCCCTTCCAGCCCTGGAGAATACATCAATATTGAATTTGGGGATCGGCCCACATATTCTCCCTGCCCCCCCTCAACCCTTAGTATTAACCGGGAGCAGCGCAAGTCCCCGCTGCCACAGGATTACATGACTGTCGAGGTGGATGGTCTTCCACCAAAGAGTCGGTCCCCACGGCCCTCCCTGGTGGCCCCCTGGAATCCTCCTTCATATAGCCGGCCCTCCTCATCTTCCCACAGCAGTGGGCTCATGGTGGGTAAGCCTGACGACTACACGGAAATGTCTTTTGGGCCTGAGGAGGAGTCCAAGAGCCCTACAGCCATGCTTGAGCACCTGTGTGTTCTGGAGCAACAGTTTTTCCCCTTCAGCCCTCCAACTGAGCCTAAGGTTGTCCGTGCTGATCCCCAGGGCAGGCGGAGACACAGCTCGGAGACCTTTGTCACATCATCAGGAGCGTCAGGTGGAAGTGGCACGGACTCCAATGGCACCATGCCTAGCAATAGTGGGGCTCACCAGGTGGGCTGCAGCAATCGTCAGAACTTTGACTGTGGTTGGACTGACGGCGTGACATTCGGCAGTGAGGGTGCACATGGAAACTCCTCGGATAGAGCCGATTCCCCCTCTGTGAGGTCTGCAAGGGCTCTACCTGTGGAACACCAGAATGGCTTGAACTACATCACCCTAGACCTGAGAGACGATCTCCAGCCTGGAAACAGTCATGATGCGCTTGCCTTGTCATCCTCCAGCGTTCCCCCCCCAGAGAATGGTGCCTATGTCAGCATGGATTTAATTAAATCTGAGGGTCTTACATCGGCGTCTAAAGGTGAGCAATTTTAAATATGATTGTTTTTCTTGAAAGTCATGTCTCCAAAAAAAATTTCTCTAAAATCATCTCTTTCTTTCTGAACAAGCTTTCCTTTATGGCAGTTAGTCTGTCTTTGTTTTAAATGTGTTTAATATGTTGATATAAAAGACACTTTTCTTGAATATGTCAGTCTCAGTTTCAGTTTGGAGTATTTCTAAATATAGTTTAGAGCAGACTAGTTATAAAGATTAGCTGCTTTATTAATTTACTCGCTTGTCGTTCCAAACCTGTATGACTGACTGACTTCTGTGTAACAAAATATAGTTACGATAAAATTAAATGTCTCAATGTGCTATTTTTTATTTTTTTTTTTTTATTTTTTTTTTGTCTATGCAATAAAAGTCCAACGTTGTTTGCACCCTGTTGACTTTAATTGTATGGGCAAAAACAGTTGCAACTTGTAACATTCTTAAAAATATCTTGTTTTGTGTAGTTGGAAGAAAGTCAAGTCACCTTTATTTTTATAGCACTTTATACAATACTGGTTGTCAAAGCAGCTTTACAGTGTTAAAGAGGAAAATAGTTTGTCAATGATGCAAGAAGACAATAACAAAGAATCATTTTTCCAGCTAAAGTCAGTTGATTCAGTGATGTCGTCATCCAGTTCAGCTCTCTTCCAATAGTGTCTGTGCAATCAGTCAAAAATAAGTAAGAAAGTAATTCTTAGAGGTTTGGAATGAATCGATGAGTAGGCTAAATGATGACAGAAAATTACATTTTTGGGTGAACTATCCCTTTAAGTGTGTAAAAAACACAACTTTATTGTAATGGACCCCCTCCTCTTGGCATCTCCTTCCTGTTGCATTCTCTAACTCCTTTGCCCTGAATGTTTATTTTGTAAATTTTTTTTAATATCCACTTTGTTTAGGAGCTGCTGAGTGTGTGCTGCTGCAGGGTGTGTGAGAGAATGAAGTGTTAGTGAGTCAGTGTTCTCAGCAAGCCCTAGATGACTCATTTGTTTATCATAGTTGAAGAAGAGATGGATGTGTGTGTGAAAAAGGTTGGTTTAAAGCAAGTGATAACTTTATAGCATCTCACCCTCTCTCTTTCTCTCGTACCCTTCTTTTCCTTTGGCAAACAGAACTGTTGTAGATGTATGACTCAGGTGATGATACAAAGGAAACTTTATTTTCAGGCAGCATTGCCGCCAACTAGCTACAGATATAGACTGCAGGGTTTAGCTGTAAAAAATTATTGCATGATATGTCATTGGCTAAATGATTCGTAATACACTGCCATGCTTTTGAGGGCACTGCAGGTAGGATACTATTCCAGTAGTCTTCACTAGTTTATTAAAACTGCTGGGTAATTTCTGGGCCATTACTGTGTCATCGCACAAATGTCAAGCAGGTCTCCCTCTGTCAATGTTGACTAGTGCTCAGACAAACAGTTAAATGTTATACAGGGAGTTCAATCTGCAGATAGTGTACTTATAGTAAACCTTATGTTTTATTTATCATTTATTTTACATTGAATCAAGTACACTTTCAATGTGTAAAATTATACATTTTAATTTTTTCCGTTGTGTGATATACCTTCTCTATATAGTTTTAGTGTGATATACACTACAGTGCAAAAGTCTTAGGCCACTAGTATTTTCACCAACAAAAAATGGTTATAAGTCTATAAGATATTTGATAGTTTGTCAGTAGGAAATATTAGTTTACATTACCAAACATTCCTTTTGCCATTAACTACAGCACTGTGAAAAGTTTTAGGCACTTGTGTAAAAAATGCTTTAAAGTGAGATTTTATCTATCAATTAACTTCCGTTAACTAAATCTGATCAACATTTTGTGTAACCACCCCTTTGCAGTAAAAAAAAACAGCTTGGTCCTAGTGCACTGCACAAGTGTTTTCAGGTACTTGGCAGTAGGATTCTTGAAGTGTCTTGGAGTTGTCTCCTTTTTTTTCGGTTTTCTTCATGTATCCCAGCTGGACTGGATGATGGTGAGATCAGATCTCTGTGTGGAGCACTGGCTATTGTCAGTCTCCTTGTGCAAACAAATTTCACTGGATTATTACAATTAAGGGCAAAAGGAAGTTTTAGTAATGTAAACTATATTTCCTACTGACACACTACAGCAAAAGATAGAACTAACTGATGTAAAATCATTTTTTTGTTGGTGAAAATTAGGATCGCCTAGCCGATATTATATCGGGTAATCGCTCCGCTAGTGCCCCTTTTCTCGGATCGGGTATCGGCTCAGAAGAGCCGATCCAAAGCCGAGAGATTTTTTTTTCGAGTTAGCGACTTATTCTGTTTTTCTCTGAAGCCATACCATAGCTTAATGTAGCTACATATGAATTATTTATGTCCTTACATTTAAGGTCCACAACCTCTTTTTCTGTCTCCGCTTGTGGCTGTTCACCATTCGTTCGCATCTTTAACGCCTGGTAGCGTTCATTACAGCAGCGCTTCGTGAAGTCTCTCCCAAGATCATCTGTGTTCCCTATTATACTGATTTGTAAATCCTGGCTATGATTCGCAAAAAGGCTTAATCACCCTTCTTTTTCCCCCCCTTGCTGGAGTGTTATGTTTTGTTACTTGCTACCGGATGTCTTTGAGAACAAAACACGGGCGTAGAAAAGACTGTAAATTGTTTTCAACGTACACAGTAACTGAATTTTAAAACTGTTAAAAGAAAGGCTCAATAGCTGTTGCACAGATATAATACACTACGTATCAATTTCTCTTCCCTTTGTGCTTTTGCAGTTTTTAACACGAAGCGCTTAATCTGCACACATTGTAAACGCTTCGTGCTCATAGACTGTCAACCCTCTACAATGCGAGTAAATAACTCACATATGCGACTAAATCTTCACTCTGGTGACTAAATGATGTCTAATATTAGTCAATGGCTAATCAATTCTCAGATTTTCTCGCCAGTGTGTGAGTTGGATGCTGAATATATGATTAGCACAGATATATTTTCACTCACCGAACATTCTGACTGAGCACTTCAGAGTTTCACTCTTTGTCAAGCGATCTGTGATATTTTTCAGATCATTTGAATGGATGCGCAGTGCACCTGTGTATTTGTCGTAACGTAAGTGCTAGTGTGAAGGCGCACAACTCGCTGACGCTTTCTCTCACTGTGAGCAAAGAGAGAGAGCGAGCGAGAGTCTTACATAACATGCAGAATTGATGCAACTACATGTAAACTATATACTTTATTGTATTTGTGTAGTTCCTTTGGAATTCTTCAGCTTTTAAGAACTGCCGGTTTTTCCGGTAGTGGGCGGAACTAATGCACACACGGCATTCTCATTGGCTGGCACTCGTGTATTACATTCCCTGTTTTGATTTCAGCAAATCAGTCTGAGCTAATGCACACAACCTGATTAATATTCATGAATCCAGTAGCGCATTAATCCTTAGTGCGTTTTTATATTTTTCTTATTAGTAGAATTCGTATAATAATAATAATATATTATCAGTGTTATTGTTCGTTTTTTTTTACTGGAACACTGAATGACCAAAAAAAGCAATAGCACCAGTCCTAAGTTCATGGTTACGAAGTTTTAATTCTAATTACTAAATTTCTATTATTAAATAATACTTTGATTATCATATTATAATGCTTGACAGACTGATGTTAAGAGTGTACTTAAAGATATTTAAAAAACTGTGCCATTTTACAACCATTATATATTTTGTAAAATGGGCATAACTTTATAAATATATATTTAATTAGGGTTGACGTATAAAAACAGTTCGTGCTGCTTTTTTTGTTTTGTCCTATCGGAGCTATCATATGTTGTGTTGCCTTATTAAAAAAATATGCTTTACATTTAAAATAAATGTATTTTATTTTATAGTATATACTTTACATATAATATAAATACATTCTGAATGTTTTTAATGAAGATTTTATACTATACAAATAGCAATGTGTAACATTTGACCATATTTAGTGCAACACTTTTTTGTTCCCCACTAAATATTGTTTTTTTTCACTAAATGTTTGGATTTCTAAAATTATTGTGCAATGATTTTTCTAGAATAACTTTTGCTTCTGAATTATCCACTAACCTAGTTTATGAGTTTTTTTTTGTCATAGATTATAAATATACATAGGCCTATATTTTTTCATGTTTATTTTATTTTTCTTTATAATGAAGTAGTCTGTATCTAGTAGATTGTGAAAGAATGATTATCAGTTCCACACACAGAGAGATATAAATTCTACATTTATTTAAATGAGGGAAAAAAACTTCACTGGTATCGGATCGGAATCGGTATCGGCCAATACCGAACCCTAGGTATCGGAAGCGAAAAAGGCGGATCGGAGCATCCCTATGAAAAACTAACCAAGTTTTTGCCTACGGTTATAGAGTGACAGTTTATGTTGTCTTTTCAAAAGTCAGTGAATCATCTCAAAAGTGAACCTCAGCGTCATGTATGGATTGCATCATCTCTGTGTGGCCTGCACATTCACAAACATACAAACTGTCCATAAGTCTGTAAGGGCATATGACATAGGGGTGTGTGATATTGACAAAAAAAATGATGTCTCTATTTTTTGGGATTTTTTTTAATAATAACGATAATCAGGCAATATTTTGCAGAGTGTGTTGTGCTGGTACCTTAAGGCAGGGGTTTTCAACCTTTTAGGACATGCGCCCCCCAAGTTGGTCTAATTTCACTCGCGCCCCCCCAACATCCAACAACACTGAGCGTGACTGATACTCGAGACAACTCTGCTCTAACTGTCGACTAGCAGTGGGAGTCAGATTGCCCCCTAGTGGATGGCTAAAGATTTATTAACTCATATTCATAAATTCTCAAGAGAACGTTTCTGAATTAACTGATGCTCGCACCCCCCTTGACAGGTGCTGGCGCCCCCCTGGGGGCGGGTTGAAAACCCCTGCCTTAAGGTAGAGCTGACTCCTAAAGATTTTGATATTCTTCATATTCCGTGTGGTGGTCAGTTCACAGCAGTGACAGAAATTAATCTTTTCCAGTAAGTTTAAATTGATTTTTACTTTTATAAAGCCTTTTTTTTTCTAAGTGGCCTCATTCTTTTGGATCAAATTCCTTACATTTATCAGTCAATTAGAATAAAAGACATTTGGGCTGTTACAAACAAATGATATCGGTATCAAAATTCATCTGTGCAATGAAGAGGAAACACGGAAGCCGCATTGTATGAATTTCCCACACAGAGGGACATGAATGCATTTAACCTGCAGTTACAAATGCATAAATATTTAGTTATTTTAAACATAAAACATTGAATACTGATATTTACAATTATTTTAAAACGAACCCCACATCAGGTGTCAGCAAGTCACGTTAGAGGGTCCTGGCGATGAAACCATTTGGTTGATTCATTCAGGAACGAAACACCGTCATGTTGCACAGAGACGCAAAACAGTGCTGTGGCTGTGTTTGGAATTTTTCTGTTGGCAAAATAAAGCAAAAACAGGAAATATAGTGTGTAAAACGTAAGTCTCATAATATTAACTCCTTGTTTATTGAACTGTTGCATAAAATCAGTTTCACATTTGTAATCATGCTGATTTTAGAGGTGAAAACTGGCACTCTTCATGTGATATTGACTAACTTTCTGTGGCATTTTTATGCACAATGGCGTTTAGTCTTTCACAAAACATAGCTAATGTAGGGACATCATAACTAGCCGCCATAGTGATTTACTGTCTTAAATATCTCCAGCGCTTTTTTTTTATTTTTAATTCTGGTCCCTGTTTTTATACAGTCTATCATCTGTATCAATATATATTAAATGATTCAACAAACACTTTACAGGT
Organism: Sinocyclocheilus anophthalmus; assembly: GCA_018155175.1. Classification (NCBI taxonomy): domain Eukaryota; kingdom Metazoa; phylum Chordata; class Actinopteri; order Cypriniformes; family Cyprinidae; genus Sinocyclocheilus; species Sinocyclocheilus anophthalmus. Next base: position 151,036 of record JADLZN010005881.1, read on the forward strand.
CTCATATTTGGGCGTGGAATTGAAGGATTTTTGCATAAGTTTACACATTCCCAAAGTTCCCATGCTTATAATGCAGAAAACTCCTGCAAACATTTATACACTTTAGCATGTAGGTTGAATTAATGCATCAATCCACATTGATGTACAAACCAAAGCAATAATTTCAGATCTTACTGTCAGACTTTAGTTTCACAAACAGTGATTCTGCGTTACTGCGGAGAGGTCCGATCAAAATCCGAGATTTTATTTTATTTTTTTCTCGATTGTGCGAATTTTTCTGTGTTACTTCTGAAGCCATACGATAGCTTAATGTGAGCTACATATGAATATTTATGTCCTTACATTAAAGTTCACACAAACTCTTTTCTCCGCTGTGGCTGTCACTCATTCGTTCAGCTTTTAAACCCTGGTCGCGTTCGGTTACAGAAGTCAGCTTGGTAAAGCTCTCTCCAAGATCATTCTGTGTTCCCATTATACTTGATTTGTAAATGCATGTCTATGATTTTGCAAAAAGGACTTTATCATCTTGTCGGAGTTTAATGTTATTTTGTTACTTGCTACCGGGTGTCTGTGAGAACACAACACGGGTGTAGAAAAGACTATAAATAGTTTTTAACGTGCACAGTAACTGACATTTAAAACCGTTAAAAGAAAAGGTCAATAACTGTTGCACAGATATAATACACTACGCATCAATTTCTCTTCCCTTTGTGCTTTGCAGTTTTTAACACGAATCGCTTACAATGTGTGCATCCGGTGTGTAGAATGATGCGCTTGAAGCAACATGGAGTCACAGCTTGACGCTGTTTTGCTTCAAGCGCATCATTCTGCACACCGGAATGCGCATATTGTAAGCGCTTCGTGCTCATAGACTGTATAAAACCAGTGGTTAATTGGCAAAATCATATGTTGTTGCCTTATTAAAAAATGTGCTATACATTTAAAAGAAATGTATTTTAAATTTTATAGTATATACGTATATATACACTGAACAAATTATAAACGCAACACTTTTGTTTTTCCCCCATTTTTCATGAGCTGAACTCAAGTATCTAAGACTTTTTCTATGTACACAATAGGCCTATTTCTCTCAAATATTGTTCCCAAATCTGTCTAAATCTGTGTTAGTGGGCACTTCTCCTTTGCCGAGATAATCCATTCCCCTCACAGGTGTGGCATATCAAGATGCTGCTTAGACAGCATGATTATTGCACAGGTGTGCCTTAGGGTGGCCACAATTTAAGGCCACTCTAAAATGTGCAGTTTTTTTTAATCACACAGCACAATGCCACAGATGTCGCAAGTTTGAGGGAGCGTGCAATTGGCATGCTGACTGCAGGAATTTCCTCCACAGCTGTTGCCCCTGAGTGTTGAATTTAATTTCTCTACCATAAGCCGTCTCCAAGGGCTTTTCAGAGAGTTTGGCAGTACATCCAACCGGCCTCACAACCACGTGTAACCACACCAACCCAGAACCTCCACATCCAGCATCTTCACCTCCAAGATCTCACCTGAGACCAGCCACCTGGACAGCTGCAACAATCGGTTTGCATAAACAAATAATTTCTGCACAAACTGTCAGAAAACATCTCAGGAAAGCTCATCTGCATGCTCGCCGTCCTCATCAGGGTCTCGACCTGACTGCAGTTCGTCATCGTAACCAACTTGATTGACGTTGGCACATGCTCCATGGGTCGATGGTGTCCGGTGGCACTTTGGAGAGGTGTTCTCTTCATGGATGAATCTCGGTTTTCACTGTACAGGGCAGATGGTAGACAGCATGTATGGTGTTGTGTGGGTGAGTGGTTTGCTGATGTCAATTTTGTGGATCGAGTGGCCCATGGTGGCCGTGGGGTTATGGTATGGGCAGGCATATGTTATGGACAACGAACTCAGGTGCATTTTATTGATGGCATTTTTAATGCACAGAGATACTGTGACGAGATTCTGAGGCCCATTGTTGTCCCATTCATCCACGACCATCACCTCATGTTGTAGCATGATAATGCATGGCCCCATGTTGCAAGGATATGTACACAGTTCCTGGAAGCTTAAAACATCCCAGTTCTTGCATGGCCACATACTCATCGGACATGTCACCCATTGAGCATGTTTGGGATGCTCTGGATCGGCGTATACTACAGCGTGTTCCAGTTCCTGCCAATATCAAGCAACTTCGCACAGCCATTGAAGAGAAGTGGACCAACATTCCACAGGCCACAATCACAAAAACCTGATCAACTCTATGCGAAGGAAGATGTGTTGCACTTCTTGAGGCAATGGTGGACCCCCCCCCCCCCCCCCCGGACCCCCCAATACAGTAAAACTGCACATTTTAGAGTGGCCTTTTATTGTGGTCAGCCTAAGGCACACCTGTGCAATATCATGCTGTCTAATCAGCATCTTGATATGACACCTGTGAGGTGGATGGATTATCTCGGCAAAGGGGAAGTGCTCACTAACACCGATTTAGAGATATTTGTGAATAATATTTGAGAGAAATAGGCCTTTTTGTGTACATAGAAAAGTCTTAGATCTTTGAGTTCAGCTCATGAAAAATGGGGGCAAAACAAAAGTGTTGCGTTTATAATTGTCGTGTAAATACATTCATGAATGTTTTTTATTAATGGATTTTATAATAATACACATAGCAATGTGTAACATTTTCCCATATTTAGTGCAACACTTTTATTTGTTCCCCACAAAATATATTTTTTTCACTAAATGTTTGGATTTCTAAAATTTATTGTGCACTGATTTTTCTAGAATAACTTTTGTTTCCGAATTATCCACTAACCTAGTTTATGATCATTTTTTGTCATAGATTATAAATATACATAGGCCTATATTTTCATATTTATTGTTTATGTTATTAAAAAAAAAAAAAAAAAGTAGTTAAAAAACTTCACTGACGTTACTCGGTCTCGGCCAATACCGAATCCTAGGTATCGGAATATCCTAGGAGGTGAAAAAGGCGGATCGGAGCATCCCTGGCTACGGTGTTCACTCGCTCTTAATGTGTCATGCAAATGTGTGTAAAATATTAATACAGTGAACGAAATGATGCAAAGATAGCAATCTTGCCGCATTTAGAGGCCAAGACTATTGTCAGATTGAACATTTGATTTCCTAAAAAGAATTTCCTAAAATTAATTAAAAGTACAAAAAAGTGAAAATGTATAGTTGATTAATTTCACTCACTTCAGTGTTGTTGTTTTTTTAAATTTTGAAATCCTTCAGGTATTCAGTGGTCTGCAGAGCTCAGTTTGTTCTATTGGTACCAGGTGTTGGAACCAAACATGTTGTAGTTTCATGTTTCAAGCTTGTGCATGTTTTGTTGGCTCATCCACTGTTTTCTTTGATGTGGGATAATAGTCTCAGCATTTTGCAGTGCAGGACATGTGCTGCAGGAAATGCATCCGTGTTGAAAAATGTTGTTCTTAAGCCTGCTGTGTTCATCCACCTGGAAAAACTGTGACTCAGTCCAGCCAGTTGTCTTTCTCTTACACTCACTCACTCTCACTCTCTCTCTCTCTCTCTCTCTCTCTCTCTCGCGTCCCCTGCTCTCTCTCTCTCTCTCTCGCTCTCTCGCTCTGTTCTTTTTTGCTATCAAATGTGTATTACATCAGTATTATTGACCTCTTTTTCACTATTTCTTAACTTAATTTTACCACAGTAGTGCCATGTTATTCTTAGAAGTACCTTGGAGAACAGAAGTATGTGAATATGGTAGGGCTGCACAATTAATCAAATTTCTAATTACAATTATGGATGCCACAATTACGTAATCGTTCAAAGCGGCAATTAATCGTTCAAAGTCCACTTATGTTATTCTGCGGGCTTAAGATGTTTTTTTTCTTTCTACATGTTATCTTTTTCCATTGTTTTAGTTTTAGTATAGCATTATAATACCATTAATATTTGTACTTTTTTTTATAATTTAAAGAAACCAATCCAATAGTTGACATTTGAGGCTTAATTCTATAGAAAAGCACTAAAAGTTTTACAGTTAGAGTGTTTTCAGCTAGTTTATTTTCATATAAAAATACGGCATGCAGTTGCTCAAACATGGTATAAACACATTCAATGTAATTGTGTATCGTATTTATATCGCAATTAAATTTCAAGGGATATCGAATTTATGATTTTTGTCATAATCGTGCAGCCCTAGAATATGGTGATTAGGGCTGCACAATTAATTGAAATCACGAATAAATCCTTTGGTTTAGTGCGATTTATGAAATCTCAAAAACTGTTGTCAGTGAAATATGGCTAATGTGATTAGTAGTAAATATTTGAGTCGCTTATAACGTGCATTTGAAAAACAAACATGCATCAAACATCTTTCCAAACATGAGAAGCATTTATGAACTTCTTGTCCAAAAGACAACATTTAATAACATGTTTTTACTCCAAACTCACTTTATAACATCAGTCGAGTGTTTGAAATAAAATCCTTCAGTGAGATGATGTGGCTTCTTACACAGAATAAGGCACACAACGTATTATTTCATAGTATTCTAAGCAGTGATAAAGGCTATGTCAATTAGCATTGCATTATAAATATAAAGTGATTTCTGTGTAATATCATTGCGCCTGCTGCACCCATGGTATACGGCAGCAAAGTTCCTTGATTATTACGCCGGAATGAGAGTATAGTTCCTAGCCATATCGGCCTAGAATGGCTCAACTTTTCATTTTCCGTCGGTCTTAGTACACAATGTAAGATGTTGATCATTTTTAAATAGGAAAAATATAGAAACTCTTTGGTCATTTTTGAGTGAGATGTTAATGGTCTAATCAGATTCAATGATCTTTGCTAAGCTACAGCTAAAAGTGCTACTGTCAGATCCGTAGATCGGCTGAATGGATTCGAAAACGGTAAAACTCAACTGTTTAACTCTAGGGGAGTTGGTAAATGAGCCTATTTTCAAAAATAGTGGCGTGTTCCTTTTAAGTAAAATTCAGCAATGTGTTTTAATCACAAACCCCCAACACATAGTGCTTTTCAGAGCTCACTCTGGGACTATCACACATCACGAGGTAAACAGCCAAGGTAGTGTAGAACAGAAGAGTTTGTTCTGTACTGAATTGTCACAGATTGTCCAAATGAGTAGAGAAATGTTCGAAATGGTTAGTTTGGTATCTGCTGAATATCTATTGTAGTCTTGTCTAAAACTAGGCTTTTTTTATTGTGAACCCTCTTTCAGTAAACACCTTTTACAGAAATGTTCTGTGGAAGGTTCTATGTTGCAATGAAGCTATTAGATGTTAATATCATGGAACGTTGGAATTCTGTTATATCATGTTATTTATGTGTGTTACATAAATGTGAGTCATTGGTATCATTGTCAAAATGTGCTATTAGCAGGTGGCCCTGATTAGGTTAGCCTACAAGCAAATCTGTCTATATAGTGGAGTAGAAGTCTGCGCGGGACTCCCTCAAGGTTCTATTGCGCACCCACCCGCTCCCGCTATATATACTGTATATTCACTCTTTGTTCACCCGCTGTCTGCTTAATTTTCTTCCTGACCCGACCGTTCCCGCTAAATGTATCTCGTTTCCAGAATCTCACATTTAGAGATATGCAGACAAATAAAAGTTTAGTCTGCACAAAATTGTATGTTATTTTATTCGTCTTGTCAAGAGTCGTGAATTTATTGACTTTGACTTGAATTTATATGAATTATCTTAAGACACACAAAATTTGTTTAATATTTTATGCAACACAGTAGGAAAAACGTGTCAGGAGAAAATAAAAATGTTGTACAAAAATGGTATTCCTTTTTTTTATTTGTCTTGTCAGGATACAGTTCGTTTAACATTAACACGATAGGGAAAAAGTGTCGCAGAGAGAAAAAAATAAAAATGTAGGTTGTACAAAAATAGCCTATTAGCTATTTTTATTCGTCTTGTTAAAATACAAAATTTTTGACATTTTTCTGTTAACACATTAGGAAAAGTGTCGCAGAGAAAAATAAATAAATATGACATCTTTCATTTAAAATTATAGGCTAAGCAAAATATAAACAAAACCGAGTTGAACTTCCTTCAAGGACAGCGCATCCACACTTTGCTCCATCTTTATTCTGCTCTGTCACTCATCGACAACCTGCCTGTTCTGTCTGAGGGCCGTATATTTACCACAGGTACAGCCTGTTCTGTCTGAGGGCCGTATATTTACCGCTGGTACAGCCTGCTCTGAGCATCGTTATGCTGCGCACAGACCCCGCAAATAAAACGCCTGATGTTTAAAGCATGCGTGCAGCGCGTGCACAACAGTCCGAGCGCGGTCTGTACCGGTGGTCAATAAGAATAAAGCGCAGATATGCTGTTCTAAATGGACTTCGGGAACGGGATATTGTTGCCCGCTCTCGTTCAAATTACACCAGAGTTACCGACCGCTACCGCGTTTTATTCGGGAATTTAATCCCGCGGCGCAAAAAATCTGGTCCGGTGCCGTGGGAATGCAGACCTCTATAGTGGAGTTATCTGGGAACACTCTTATGTAGAGAATGATGTTCTGCTGATCATGTGATCTTCACATTTTATTCAAAAGCTCTATATATTTCTTTGTGTGCACTTTTTTTAATTAGGGCAAAATTAATGAGAATGTAAAGTTTTTATTTTCTGTGTATTTAAGTGTAGCTTTATGTAGGAGACCTCAGTCCTCCTGTTAAGAAATGTGTTTCAGATGAGCTGTGCTGGGCTAAAGTTCTGCTCAAGAGGCATCATGCTCTTCTGTACATCACATATGCCTATATTTACAGCGTTATTTTGAGAGCGCACCTTATTTACGACCATGGCATGTGCACTGCTGAAAAGTATTGCTCTTATTGCAGGAAATGAGGGCCGCAGGTAACAGGATCCTTTTCCTGTGTTAAATTCTGTTCAAACACGCACACACTCATGTCTCTTTCATTACTTTACAAAGCACATAAGAGAATGAGAACAACACAGATACCACAGACTGTATAAAATTGACAGTATCAAGTGCAAAATTAACTACTCTTTCTCTCTTTGACACTCTGTAGCTTATAGGGCCTAAATGTGTAAAGAACAGTCTCCGAATGTGATTTTACCTGCAAACGTCTATATTTCCATATACTTTTAGAAAGTATGCAAATATAGCTGCTAGGGATGAAAAGATTCACTCAACTCACGATTTTTTTTACAAAATGAGATTTAAGAAAAATTATAAATTAAATGTCCTTTTATTATTGCTTGGACAAAATGCTGCAAATTTCTTTGTGAAATTGAAATATAACAATAATAATATACTAATATACACTTGCAGATTATTGCTCTTTTGTTGGTTTTTGATTGCTTCTGTTGTCATCATTTGTAAGTTGCTTTGGATAAAATCGTCTGCTAAATAACATTTAAATATAATGTTACAAAACTACATTGAAATTTTAAAACAAGCCCCAAATAAATAAATAAAACACACAAAAGAAATCTCTTCATATAAACAAAACAAGGCTTTGTCTGTGCTCTTTCCATTTTTTTTTTTAAAAAAAAATGAGAAAGGGGGGGTAACCACTGGATTTTAATCTTGATCCAAACAAAGATGCTGCATACATGCAACATGAGCATTTTAGATTGTATAATTCAAATTTGAAGCAAAAACAGAATGGTTTGACTTCAGTTTTCTGAAACTATACATAAAAAATATCTGCAAGAAACAGAAACAGCAGACAAGCTGAACGAGACGCAGATTCACTCTCCGCCAACAGCAGCGCTTAAAGCGTTTCTTTGGTTACCGCTGTAAACAAAGCAGCTGCGCTGAGACTCTGCTTTAATATGAACTATACAGAGACTAGATGAAAAGAAAATACCATCTAAACTTTTCTAAAAACAGTAAGTTTCCCTCAGATATACATTCATATAAACTCCTACACCTAATTGAATCGCGGTTTGTTTAGCATCTCAACCGATTTGAATCGTCACATATTTAAATCGCTTTTCAACCAGCTCGCGGTTAATCGTTACATCCCTAATAGCTTCAAATGATTAAAAAAAAAAAACTTACACAGTAAAAAATTCATTTTTTTTTTCTTTGAAAAATGTATACTTTTTTTTAAGTTTTTTTGTTGTTAGAATTTAATCTTTGATGTCAGCATGGATGCATTACATTGATCAGAATAGACATTGCATATAACACTATAATGTGTTCCTGTGGCTGAGTGGTAGAGCATTGCGTTAGCAGCGCGAAAGGTTGTGGGTTTGATTCCCAGGGGACACACATACTGGTAAAAAATGTATAGCCTGAATGCACTAAGTCTCTTTGGATAAAAGCGTCTGCTAAATGCCTAAATTGATTATTATTAATTATTAAATTTAATGTTAAATAGTCGTTCATCAATATTCCCAAAAATATTAAACCACAACAGCTGTCTTTTTTAATATTGAGGTAAGAAATGTTACTCGTCAAATTCTTTATATTATAATGAATTTCTTGAAGGATCATGTACACTGAAGACTTGAGTAATACTGCGGAAAATTCGCTTTACTATGACAGGAATAGATAATTTGGCAAAAAGTTTTTTTTTTTTTTTTTTAAGTTAATAATATTTCACTGTAATAATGTTTGTCATATTTTGGTCAATAAATGCAGCCTTGTGAGCATAAGAGACTTCTTCAAAAACATAAAAAAAACAAACTACAACCCCAACTTTGAATGATATAGCCTCTTATTCTTTTGATTTAAATACATTAAAATGAAAAATAAACATGTGAATGTCTAGACACTTGTTCGGTATAATTAGGCTGGTTTTGGGTTCACCTGACCATGATCGGATACAGTTTTTAGGAGACGATTACATAAGATGCTAATTTATATGCAAAGTAATGCACAATCATTGTGATTACATTTTGAGGTGATGTATTGCTGTGGGCCATTAGTGTTTGTCAGTGATTGTAGATAAGTCCATGTCAGCCTTTAGAGTTCAACCTCCACTAGTTTACTGGTATACTGAGTTACTGATCTACATTGAGACCGACTGAAACTTTGACCTTTTAAGCAAACAAGTTTCCCCTCCCTAGAGAGACCTTCACCCCATGTTTGTGTGCACATTGATTAGTAGATCCATGACAATTTCTTTTAACTACACACTAGGGTTGTGACGGTGAGGAAATTTTCCCACCGTTTAATCGACTTGTGACAACACCGGTAATACCGGTATCACCGCGCATTTTCTTTCACTTTTAGCATTAGCGGCAGTTTCGGCAATCACCGCGCCCAAACCTCCTCAGACTACAACTAGTCCCTTTAGACGTTTGTGATGTTTGAACTCTGAGATTCTGCCTGCAGACCAGCACACACAGGAGAGGATCTGAAATCAGTCTCACACTCGTCAGGAAATAAGGAATAAACCAAAGAGGAGAAAGCTTTGAAGGTCGAGCAAAGAATAAAAAGAAACGGAGTGCTATAAAGGGCAGATAAAGTACCAGGAGTGTGTATATGAAAACAACCAAAATATGATGATCTGATTTCATGGATGTGTTAGAGTGACGATTAGCTGAACACGAAGGTTCATAAGATATTATCCATGTGATCACTGACACAATCAACACAAGTGCAGCAATATAGAAATAATAAACAGGACGTAAAAATATTTGACCCATAATGACACAGAGAAACACAAGTATGTAGAACATAATAAAACATGGTGAAGAGAAAACAGAAGCTGCATACAGTGGATATTTCAGTGAAAGAATTCCCTCTAGCGCCACCAGCTGGTTTAAGAGGAGCCCACAGACTCTTGACGACCACCATAAATTCCAAAAAACCCAACACGTCCAATCCATACAGGAGGGAATCTCATTTAAGAGATGTTTTAACAGTATGTAGGGACTCAAGAAAATCTCAAAAAAGTCAGTGAGGAGGAGGAGGATGATGAAGACTGAAATCCGGTGTCCGTTCTTTCTGTGATGAATTAGATTCCCGACAGACCAAACAAGAGCTGGTAGACCTGCACACACACTAATGATGGTGAAGATGGACAATCTGACCTTTATCTCCAGCCGGTCAGCTTCCAGCTTCCATTTAAATGGATAGTTTTCCATATTCTAGTCTCTCGTTGATCTCGTTCCGTTATTCAGCTGAAAATGTGTAAGCGAATAAGTAAGAAAAATTATAACAATTGCTGTATGCTAAGTCACTTTCAGTAGATACAAAGCTTACAATTTCAGCTAAACGTACAATAACTCATCAGATTGATCAGGCTGAAAACATTCATGCATTCTAGTCTGTACGACACGTTAGTTTGTATTTAATGAATTAAGTTTAACAACAACAACTGTGTCTTACCTGAATATTTTCAGGAGAATTTTATCGTGCTGTGCTCGTGACATAAAAACGTTTCCAGTCTTGGTTGATTTAATCTCTCACTCTGTCTGTGTTTCTTGCTTTTTCTTACTTTTTTTTCTACTGCTGGTTTCTGGTTTATCTGATAGTTTGATCTCCTCTACCATATCTGAGCTCTGACTGGTTTCGATAAGAAGCGTCGCCAATCTTTACTTAAACCATAATGTTTATAAGAATGTAGAAAAGTAAATTAAGTGAAACTAAAATGTAGCTCTATAAAAAGTGTTTTACTGTATCCATAAATGCATAAATGTAGTGCAGGTATGTGCAAATTGTAGTTCAAGGGTTTTATTTTTTATAATTTTTTCTTTTTTTTTTGAAGGAAATGAGATTGTCGAGGCTGCAAAGAAACAGGCTATTCTGCTTTCACTTGGTAGTCAGACGTATAGTCTTAATGAGACATTTGCTCAGCCTCGATAAACCAGGTGATAAAAGTTTCAGAGAATTAGTAGAACTGTTGGAAAACCACTATAACCCCAAACCAAGTGAGATTTAAGCGTTTTAAGTTTAATTCTCAGAACAGACAGCCAAATGACGCAGTGGAGGTGTTTCATAAACAAGCTCAATAATTAGTAAACTTCATATGGTGCTAACGTACTATAATCTCAGGCTTATGCTTTGAAAAAAAAAAGTGTAAGAGGAGTTACAGCAGTTATTAAACAACAAAATTCAGGAACCTATCACATTTCAAGAGTGGGCACCGCCAGTAGTACCAGTCCTTAAACCAGATAATTCAGTGAGTTCACAATATTACTGTAAATCAGGCATCCAAGCTGGAAAAGCATCATATTCCCAAACTCGAGAAGCTGTTGCAGGGGGTAAACAGTTATGCATATCAACAAGTGATTTTGGATGAGTCTAAAAAAAGATGTAACACTGAACACACACAAGGTATTATCACGGGTGGCTTCAAGTCGTGCCGTTTCTCAGCAGATCAGTGAGGGGCTGCTACAGCGCATCACTTGTGTGGACATATACAGTACCTGAATGATATTCTAATAATGGGTAAGAATGAGCAAGAGTATCTGCACTGAGTGAGGATCTGAAGGGCTGGAGGAAGGTGAGGTGAGGCTTAAAAGGTTTTGGTCCACCGAGTGGATTTCACAGGTCTTTCTCCACTATTGAACAGAGTGGAAGCTCTCCACAAAGCACCAGCTCCCTGAAATGTGACAGAATTGAAAGAATATCTGGGTTTGCTTAACTACTGCTTTAGGTTCCTAACAAACCTGGCGACCTTGCTGGCCCCCCATACATAATCAATTGAAAAAAGCATGAGATTGGAATAGTGAACAAAACCCAATCAACTCACTTGGTCTCCTGAATTGTTAGTTCATTATTATAAGGAAAAATACATTTGCATGTATTAATATTATATTTCCGTGACTGTTTAATCTTCTGTACAGGTTTTGTTTTATGTAAGTTCCTTTTTACCTTAACTGTTCCCTCCTGGTGGAATGTCCTGCCCAACGCAATCCTTAGCCATCTCCAAGAAACGGCTAAAAACACATTTCTTTCATCTGCACTTGACTCTCTAACTCTAGAACTCTTTATTTATATTGTATCTACTTGTTTTCTTTTTTTATTTCATAAAAAATAGACCCTCTAACACTTGCACTCTCTATTCTATTTCTATTCTATTTATTTGTTTTCTTTTTGTTTATTAAAAATTAGCATCTAACACGTATTCTGATTCAAATAACGTGAACCCATTGCACAGGTTTCTTGTGTCATTTTCTTCTTTGATACGAAAAAAATCATAATAAGAATACATATTTACATATGTAGTTTTGTGCATGTATAGTTTGTATTAATCCCCACTTCACAAGCACTTCAACTGACCATTCCACAATAATATTAATTTATTTTTAAACATATGCCTACATGAACCATGCTTATTTTTTTCATTAATTTATTCACAGACTTATTTATTCATACTTTAGTAAGTACAATGGCATTTTAAATTTTTTTTATTGCTTTATAAGGTTTTTGTAGCACAAATTGATTATTTTTTTTATGAAACAGTCCAAAAATGCCTGAGACGCAAAGGCACCCTTTTCAAACTTTGATCACAAGATGTCAATAGTGTGCAACGTGTTGAAAAGCTTCGAGTAATGAACCATTTTATGATACAGTTGAGGGGAAAGCCTCGGTGCTTTGCAAAGCTTAATTTCACCATTACTAAAAAAAACAACAAAAAAAAACACAAATAATAATAATAAATCAACACGGAAATGGTAGAAGAAATCACCTCACCACACACTCCTCTCAATCGCTCCAGCAAATAGCCCACACTGCGCCACCAGCGAGAGAGAGAGAGAAGAGAGCGCTAGGGAGAGAGGGAGAAGAGAGAGAGAGAGAGAGAGAGAAAAAAGGGGGG
>JADLZN010005882.1:0-23183 GCA_018155175.1 Sinocyclocheilus anophthalmus
AAAAATAATAATAATTTCATGCATTTCTCTTGGCTGGCTTCAATTTTGTGATGATGACTGTGGTTGGAGGAGATAAGAAATGAGTAGAAGCTTGTTAAAAATGAAAGACAGCAATAAGAATAACTATTAAGAGTCTTAAAAACTATTTCAGAGCAGGTCTGTCTTGTTAAAGAAGGGATCCTCTTTCCTACTGTTCTTTACAAGCAGGTTCAGCAGGAGTCAGGATGGTGGATAAAACACTGCTTTTGATCCTCAGGGAAGATTACGTAATCCTTTCTTTAAGGAACAGAGGCAAAAAATGTGTGTGAAACAGGTTGTAATAAAGGAAAGAGACAAAATTCACCTACCTAGTGACGCACAATGCAACACCCCACACATCTATGATGGAAAGAGAGATGTTGGAATGTCTGGTTCTGCTAAAAGATCTTCCTTCAATTAGTATCTCTGCACCCACAGAGCTTGAGATCAAAGCAGATGTGGAGCTGCAGGAGAGGATGTTCAGATGCTGGTGAAAATGTCTGATATAACATATGTGTGATAGCTGTGGGTCAGCAGGTTACTGATTGGTTGTGTGACCACAGCCTGTATTTTCTCCTACCTTGCTCCATGTACTATCTATCTATAGTCTATACTATCTATCTATGTCATTCTTGGGCTCTGAGAGGGCTTTCATTGTGTGCGTGTGTGTGTATGTTTGTTTTTTGTTTTTTTATTGATCTAGTATTCTATTAAACAGCCAACCAGCTGTTTCTGATTTGTAAACACACGCAGCACACTATCAGTATAAGAGTTTCTCATGATCTAAAGAAAATGTTGAAGAAATTACTAAAAACGGAAATTAGTTGACAAATGTAAATTGTGTTTACACATTAATTTCTTTACAAAATCTTTTTTAAAATGCATTTATGTTAATAAACAGCACTGGGATACAATTCAATATAGCATTCTAACAGCTTTTTCTGTTTGCATCACTCTGCTGGTTTTTGCAGGTTGCATCATTAGCGAGTTTTTGTCTTTATGAGTAAGTCAGTCATTTGAATCATGTATTCTGGTGCAAAACATTGATTCAGTCACAAAACAAAACGACTGACATGCCCTGTCCCAAATAGCACCCTAAATCCTTGCGGTCTTCCTCCTGACGTAATGTAGCTTTGACTGTCAGGTCATGACTGTTGATCTCATGAAAGTGCGTCAAGTATGTTTTGATTTGGCGTACTGTTTATACGCAAAAATTGACTTTGGTGTGCATGTGATACCTTATGGGCAGGATTAGGGTTGTGGGGTAGATGCGTATCATATGTACGCGAAAACTGCTTATTATATGCACGCCAAACACATGCGTGTCATATGCACGCCAAAGTCCATTTTTGCGTATACCACGATTTTCTGTTTTTATTTGGCGTACTCTTTCTCCATTGTCTAAGACTGGGCTCATCAAACTAATAACGGCAGGGCACTACTGTCTTTGAATCTTTCAATCAACTGATGTTCAATGCTGATTCATTCAGGAACAAAAGAGCAAATCAGTTGAATGATAGATTTAATGATTTGCTCATGAAGACAAAAGTAACTTATTTTGTTCCTTCCTGAATGAAGCATTTAGTCACGATTAATTCACACTGTTGGTGGGGTTTTTTCAGAACCACAATGAAATGTTTTTATGAGTAGATTCATTAAAAAACGCTGAGTCATTCAGAAACAAAACAAGTATAACACTGATCATTAATTCAACTGATCAAAAACGCTAAGTGATTCTTACTAATCACTGATTCCAAAGTTCACAATTCAGTCCACAAATAATTAATAACAGTAATATTATGTTCTTGTATAAAAGGTACTGGTGAATAATGGTTGAAACTCAGTTGATGCCAAAGGTAATACGAATTTAAACTTTATGGAGGATTTATGCCTCAAGCCAAACAACCATGTGATCATACTTATTTCAGGATACAACATTTACACACAGAGAACAAAACCATGGATTAAAACTATGTGATGGCGTACATGGATGCCTCATGACATTTAAACTAAATGGTGGAAATAAATTTGTACGTCTTCATACAGGCCAACTGTGCCATGTAGGAAATCTCACTCAGATGTCAAATCAGTTGTGTGTCAGCATGATTTCTGAGCCAATTAAGAATAATGAGCAACACCTATCTCAGTATATCACCATGCCTGTTAACACAGGCAACACAAACAATTACATAGACATACTGTTTCCTAAAAAATACTGCTTTATTTGAGCAGTCAGTGTTTTGGCACAGCAGCTTGTCTTGATTTTGAGACATTGTCTAATGTCCTAATCTGAAATTGCGATTTTCCACTCGTCCCCTGTTGCTCCACATATTCTGTTCACCTTCCATTGTACCATTCACCAACACAAAGGTGAATCAGATGTCTAGGTGAAGATGTCAGAATGTCTAGGTGAATTTCAGACAACAGAAAAACAGACAAAAGAGAGCAATTCAATGTCAGTCTGTGCTTTTAGTAAACTGAAGTCATCTCAAAAGCACCTCATCAAACAGACAATGAATCTTACCTTGGCTGAAATAAGTATAGCTTGATGTGAATTGTGAATGCATATGGCTCTACAAACTGTCACCATGACTTACAATAAATGGCCAGTTCCTGTTTGAAAATGATGGCTATAAAGGCTTTTATGAGAAGCAAACTAAATACGTCCCCAGCTGCTCAGACACAAAGTCAACTCTGCAGCTGACATCCTCGTAATTAAGTGATAGCATGACGGATGTGTTTAAAAATGCTCTCTGATGGTTCACATCACAAAACATATTCCCCTTGTTCCTTGTGCTTAGCAATTTTCAGAATAAATGACTACCCTGCTAGTGATTACTGTTCTTTGACGATTCAAACAAAAACAGATTTACACTCTGACAAAATAAAAACTATTTTTTTATAACAATTGCTTATGATTTATCAATAATGCCTAAGACTGTTTGTTTTTTATCGTCTGCAACAACTCATATACCTCAGTAATTTTTTATTCAGCAGGATATTTTCAAAGCACTGGTACATTTTAAATTCCTAAAGTTGGTTTTCTATAACAAATGTTTATAATAGAAACTAAAAATGTCAATAAATTAAAATGAGTGTAAATAGACACTCCGTTAAAGTAATTAACTTTGATTAATATGCCATAACCAGAAGTTTCAAAAATGTTTAATTTAAGTAATACATAAGTACACTTTGATGTTTAGCTATTTTAATTACATTCAATTATTTGAATATTTAAATAATTCTATAATTAAGTCACCTTGCGGCCCTTGTTGGAAGTTCATGAAGGGCAACTGGTTGAGAACCATTGTTTTAGATCTTCTCCTTTTCTGTTTCCGACTAAAAATATACAATAAATGGCATATTTTCAAGTTATTGGGGATTGTGAAAGAACACAGGATTATTTGTCTCTGAAGATAAACAGCATTTCCATGGTGCTGTAGAGCTCATAACTGTGCAACTATATAAGCTCACAATATTCATCCAACAAGAAAAGCTTCAAATTATATTTCAAATGTGTATTTATGTTTATACATAGCCCCTTTCAATATTTGGTCTTTTTAATCAAGACAGCATCACCCCCATTGTGCCATTTTTGGTAGATTAATATAAAATCATAAACACACTCCATTTAAAACCGTTACACATCATTGGCTAAAAATAACACAGCAATTTCAAATCACCTTGACATTCACTTACTTTTTAATTTAAGCCTCCATTTCCATATTGATCATTTGTTATTGTCGTGAATAGGCTCCTGAGGCTCGTTTCTTTGCCTCTTATATAATGGGTGGTCTAGAGCATGAGAAGGAGAAAGATGATTGACAATTAGAATACAGTTTGGATTGGCGGTATGGTTACGTTCTGGGCAAGAACTCCCTGCGCATAAATGCAGCCTAGCATGGATGAGAGCAGAGAGAGCAGCAATAACCCCCCGCGGTACAACAGAACAGAACCAACAATTAAATGTATAGATAGCGTGAGAAAAGTCAATAATGGTAGGTACACATTAGAATTACGCGATTCAAAGGAGATAGAAGACTGATCCTGAATGGACAGAGGAGGAGTTGGGGATTGGAGAGAGGTAATTAGCTATTGAGCAGCGAAAACTGATGGATACTACTGCAGGGCTTATATTAGACTACTTAGAAGGTGTCGTGATCCTATAGGTAGATGTGGGTCAGCTGAGTGTCAGCTGATGCGAGCTTGACTAATGTGATCTGCCAGAACTAACGCTATGCTAGATAATGTTCTAATTTGAAAAGATGTGCATCATGGGCGATAGAAGCATTGTTCAGATCTGTTATCTCCCTCTTCTAGACAATTCCTGCTTTTCCTCTATTTGGATCAAGCTCTTGAATTGTCCACCCACACCCACAAAACACATGTGCTATTTATGTCCTATTCTTTTTGTAGAGAGTGTCACATTTAGTTAAAAATAAAAGCTATCCATCAATAATAACACTGCTGGGGGTCTCAGAGACCCCAATGGTGTTTAAATATCTACTGACTTATGTACACATAAGAAAATGGCTTTTTCAAAAGAGCAGCAGTCTGAAACATCATGTAAACACATGTTTTCTTATGCTACATTCTAAAAAAAAAAAAAAAGTCAGGGCCCAAAAATATGACCCAGTGTACTGTGTTAATATGAAGGAATTTTCAGTGTTAGTGATTTTTCACAGGTGTTTTATGAGTATTTTAAATGTTGGAATGCATTGTGTTTAGGGTTAAAGGAAATGGTCCGTAAACTATGTCCAGATTATAATATCATGCAGAAAATACAGTGCCTGCAAGTACCGTTTTTGGTTTTCTACAGATTTTTTTTTTCCCCAGTGTAACGCCTCTGATCGGCAGAGTTAATACTCCTGGAGTCTGTCATGTAAAATGCATGAGATTCTAAACGTTTTTTGAAGAGTACACTATAGTATGGCATAAAAAAAATACAACTAAAGAAATGGACGTGGGAGAAAGCAAAACACTTATATACAGTACTGTTTAAAAGTTTGGGGTTAGTAAAACAAATAATACTTTTATTCAGCAGGAGTATAATATTAAAGTGACAGTACAGATGTATAATGGTAAACGCGTTATTTCATCAAAGAAAGCGGAAAAAAGATCGCTCTACAAAAATACGAAGCAGCGCATGTTTCGCATGATAAAAACTACATAAAAGTTCCTTAGCCAACCAAAAAAAAAATTAAAATGATCCTGAAGGATTATGTGACCGTGAGACTAGAGTAATTAAGTGATATTATAGGAACGTACATAATATTCACAGTAGACCGGTTTTTCCAGTAAAATGCAGCCTTGATGAGAATAAGATCATTCTTTCCAAAACATAAAAAAGTACCAACCGCAAACTTATGAGTATACTGAGTGTATACTAGAGAGTAATATCGTATATAAACACAAGTGCCATTTTGCGTCTTAAGCAGCTTTCTAGCAATAGGCGGCTGTGCAATGCATGCAAACATAGTAATACTTTGATGTACTTATTTTTTATCTTCCTCCATTGGGATTTGATTGAAGGGATAATTCACCAAAAAAATTTAAATTCTGTCATCATTTACACACCCTCATGTCTTTCCAAATCTGAGAACATTGAAACAACAGTTGAACCCATTGACTTTAAGTTGATGAAAAATGACGCAGTATGCTTGTTACACTGGACATCTTTTTGTCTGTTCCACAGAAGAAAGAAAGTCAATGTGCCATACTATTTTATACAAGCAGGGTCTCTGAGGACTCAGAACATAAAAAAACAGTACGGTATAATCTAACAAGACATGAGGGTTAAGGAAATCTACAGTGTGTGCTTCTATATGTGACCTATATGTGACCTTCTGTATGTGACTTAGTGTCTAGTCTGTGCGTATGTGATACTGACCATGGATTTCTCTTTTTTTCATCTCAAGGCGGGTCATGACGGAGAGAATGTGGGGAACTGTCCCTTCTGCCAGAGACTCTTCATGGTTCTTTGGCTGAAAGGAGTGAAGTTCACAGTAACCACTGTTGACATGAGGAAGTGAGTGTCAAATTAAGCTTCATATCTCGGAAACATGACGATAAGGCAATCTAATGGAATGGAATTCAGTAAACAAATAGCGAAATCTGAGGAACTGTGGGCCAGCACCGGACTGAATTTGATAACACAAATTGGTCAAAGTACTACAAACATGATCAAGGCAGTGTGAACTTTCCCATTGCACTGTTCTCATCTAAATCTTCTTAAGCAAATGCAGCTTTCACCCATTTACCAGCCGGACACTCCCATATCCGTGTGCTCTGAGAGATTAAACTGAGTTTAATATTGTTTTAAAGAAGCATTAATCACTTTAGGTCTCATTCAAAGACTCTCCTTGTACAATAACTGACTTCGTATTGACCATGTCCACACCCTGTGGTTTACACTCCTTCTCCTTTGCTGCACCCTGTGTTGTTTAGGAAGCCAGAAGAGCTAAAAGACTTAGCTCCAGGTACCAACCCTCCTTTCCTCCTGTACAATGGCACGCTGAAGACCGACTCTATTAAGATCGAAGAGTTCCTGGAGACCACCCTCGCCCCTCCCCGGTATTGTGCATGTCTGTTAGCTCATGTAATGCCATATCAAACATATTGGCTTCACTTTGACAAAAAAAAACGTTTCATAAACATATTATTCTAGTGTTATTCTGTCATAAATCACACAGCTGCACTTATTTAAGAAATACCTGATGCATTGACATTAATAAATCATCCATATTATCAAAGACTACCACCCAGTTATGCAGGATAGGTATTGCGGACTGATAATTTATTCTAAGGGGTTCAGAATACTTAGAATGATTTTTTTTTGTCGAACGAAAGATACATTTATTCAACAAACAGCCATTAAATTTTTTTTTTTTAACTTTTAATAATAAAAGAAACAATACCTACTGTTTTACTGTAGTTATGGATCCATAGGAGTTTACTGTATTTTAGATCCAATAAATGCTGCATTTGTGAGCATAAGAGACTTCTGTCAAAAGTACTAAAATTATTAACATTTTGAACAGTAGTGTACTGACAAAATATTTTAAAAATAAAACCCTATGGCATATTTAACATGCATTATGTATAGACTTTTTAAATGTCAGCATAATAATGTGAATGTTGTTGGATGTATATCTTTTGGGTGTGTGAAGACTGGCTATAAATGTTTCTCTCTGTCTTATCCTATCAGCTATCCTCATCTCAGCCCCCGCTACAAAGAGTCTTTTGATGTTGGTGCTGACATTTTTGCCAAGTTCTCCGCGTTCATCAAGAACAGCCCAAACAATGCTTGTAAGATTCATTCACAGCCAAGACATACAAGAAATGAAAAATTACATGGTTTTCCTTACGTATTTACATGGTCATAACAACTCAGTGTCTTAGAACTACTTTATGCCACAGATTCATGATGCTGTTTGCTAGTTCAAAATGTGTGCGGTGTCTTAAGGTGCAGTCACATTAACGAAAATTCAAAAAGTTCAGTCACTTTCACACCAAACAGTTTTCTGTTTGTCAAGTCAACGTGGAGGATACCATTGTGAAATCTGCTTGAGACATTTTTAGGACCTTATTTGAGTAGCATAGCCACAGAGGTAACACGATTGTGTGATATTGCTTTTATACAACAATACATAAAAAGTTACACTTTAGACACAATATTGCGAAGAAAGTTCCAAACGTAGCACACAGCACACAAGTAATACTCCCCAACATTTAGCTGAGTGCTTCTTCCTGCATGACTTAGGTTGTTTTTGAATGAATCAGTTCAGTGAATGATTCAATGAGTTGTTCAAAATAACAGTAGCATGGCCTGTCTAGATGAATCAGCATTTTTAAACGAATCGGTTCAATGAATGAATGGTTCAATTACTCATAAAGACTGTATTTTGTCGCCATCTACTGATGTGACCTGCAGAAAGATGATTGAAAATCCACACTATTAATGCGCAGACTGGATGGAACTGAGACAGTGGGTAATAATAAACAGTTTTATGAAGATTTTCACTGTTTGTATCAGCAAAGATAATATTTAGAAAATATTTAGCTACATAATTAGATTCAATTACGCAGGATCCTCATGAGATTACATCAATAAACAAAATTAAGACTAGAATCAATCATTTAAATTGTTTTTTTCCTCTAATACTGTTTGATTCCCAACATATTCCACGAAAAAGCCTTAGTGAGGGAGTTTAAAGCGCCTGGATTACTCTCTAACACTCTGCTTCATGATGAGCTGGATCAAAACATAGTCGAATCCAAAAAACGTTCCCTGTGGAACTGGCAACATTATCTTAACCAGATTAAGCCACCCGCAGCAGGCCCTCCGCTTGACCCGGGCAGACTTCGCACTTGTTACCAAGCTGCACGCTCATCAGGGATATAGCCTCTGTGGTGCCACACTACATCACACACACACACACACCACACACACACCACACATCACATAGACTGTGTGATTTAATAAAAGCTATTTGCATGTATAAATACATATTTATAAATGTGTGTTCATTTTTGTTTTTTGGTTTTGTAGGTTGCGTGCCAAAAAGTATTGTAATTTGAGATTCCTGCTCAGTTCACTGGAGTGTGGCGTTACCTGCAGAATGCATATGAGAGAGAAGAGTTCAGCCAGACCTGTCCAGCTGACATTGAAATTGAGAAAGTCTATCTGAGTGTGGCCAAGAGGAACTGAGCTTCAGATTAATGAAATTGAGAAAGCCTATCTGAGTGTGGCCAAGAGGAACTGAGCTTCGGATTAATGAAGCGATATTGTGATTAAAATGTTTAAATAGTGTAAATAAAACTAAATAAAAGGTTTATAGCCATCTACATAGTTGTAGTTCGCAGGTATGGAAATCTATTACAGTGAAGACCAAAAAAAACACACCACAACACACACAGTTTGCTTTCATTGTGCCTGCGAGCTCAAAGCCCATTAGATTTACTAGAATACTTCTGAGGGACTACTACAGTCAAATAGGCTTTATTCTGGTAGTTTTAGAGGTTATAGGATCCTTTGCAAGTGATCTTGAGCACAATAGTCAACAGAGTTGTGCTTTTAACTGCATATCATATGTAATAGTTTTTTTGTGCATATTTGTGTATATATGTATTTTACATTCATTAGGGCGTATTCGGTTACATGTAATGTATACCTAAAAAGTCTATGTGTTTTAATCATCTGTAGGATTGAGCTATAAACACTGTAGAGACAAAAGTTTGTCACATCACGTGTCAAACTTGAGTCAGGTGATTCGATCAGCTGCATTAAATGGTTTGTTTTGTATTAAGGGTTATTGTGATGGATGGATGAGTTGCACAGACACCATTGTTAGACTTTGTGATTGTTTAAGAAAGAGATTAAACTGCTTTCTTTCAGATTTTACTTAAAAATAAAATTAATATCAAACACATCACAAGTTTGTCTTTCTCTTTTCACGTGAACATGAAGCACATCCAGTCTGAATCCAGAGCTTTGATGAAAGATGGATTTAAAACACACACACACACACCCACACTCACACACACCCCAAACCTGATTATCAACTGATCTGTTTTACCCAGACTCTATTTATTTTACAGTTGCAGTTCTAGGTCAGTTTTCATTCATGATAAAAAATACATTCATATTCCTGTTAAATTACTATATATAAAACAATATTCACAATGCCAAACAGCAGCTGGGTGGACGTTTTATGGGGGAAAACAAAAGCATACATTTTAGATGTTTGTACATAAGGTATGTTAGGCTGGTCCTCTGTCCATTTCAGTGGATTCATTCTTAGTTTGTAACACAATATTTCCAAAAACAGGCTGTAAAATGAAGGACAAAAATTTTATTTAGTAATGCAATAAGAATAGTCATTATGCTGTCTTTGACATATTTATTCTCTGAGTAAATTTACACTGCATAATCTTAAGTAGTTGTTGTTGCTTTTTGTCATGAAAACATTGATATCTTTTTATTTGCACAACATATATGAGGACCTCTGTTTAGTCTCTTTAATTGCTCACCTCTCTTATTGTTTTTGGGCAAGTTTTGCTCAGATCGTACATAGCCTTGAGAACGCAGGTTATCAGCTGCTGCGAGTTTCAAGACGACTGCTTTGAAATCCTCCTCCTAAAGACACAGAACATATTCATTGTCCACGTTTATTTCCCTTTTAATACGAAAGAACGACCAGACTTGTAAATTCATTTCGTTTAAAAAAAACCAAAGAGTAGGATCATACCATGTTATTTATTTTCTCTTGTTGCAACGTTTCTTTTGCACCTAGAAAGAAAGTTTAAGCCAAAAAAAAAAAAACATGATTAGGCTGCAGGAGTTTTTGAAAAATGTATCCATTCTAATAACATGAGAAATGTTATGTAATAATAAGTACCCAAGAGTCACAGTCTCACCTCTCTGAAGCAGGACAGGGAGCACAGTTTTGATGTCCCTTTGCTCCGTTAAGTCATTATTCTGTCTATCCTCAACCTCTGCCACCAGTTTTTGAATCAGTTCTGCAAGATTAAAAAATACATTTATAAACTACAAAAACTGAGTCATTACATTCGAAAACTACTCTAAAAACAGTTGGTGGTGAAACATACACAAAGAACAGCATGTTTATACATATGACTTATTGACTTTTTAAGAATACTTGCTAATAGTAGTTTTTCTGATGTAAAAGCATCCATATTTCTTTTTTTTATGCAGCTTTGAACATGTTTTTTAACCAGTGTTTTTGGAATTTCACCAAAAAAATCTTCTTGTTCCTAAATTAAATGTTTTATGTTTTACAGCTGTATCAGTGAAAGACTGAATTGAGATAATTCATGTTTAAAGCCTGTCACTGTGCAAGCTCATGTCTTTAAGCAATCGTTTCCCATACTAGCATTCAACCACTCCGAGTCCTTCCTCTTTACATTTACAATGAAACAGAAGGTATTAGTTGAACACTCCATTCATCCGGCACCAATATCTACTTAGCACCAATTTTTTTCATTTGCACCATACTTTTACTTCATGTTCGATACCTTAACCAAATTCATGAAGCGTGCCAACTCTCACTAGCACCCTGAATAGTCCTTACCTTCCGTGTTTGATGGCGGGTCCAGTGCCGGTCTGAATATAGGAGTCACTCATCAGTGTCATCAGCGCAGAGCAAACCACACCAGAATGTAAGAGTCCGTGCCGGGACAACAATGTATGGATTTTGTGATCGGGTGTCTCCCATGTGTCTTCACGTTACTTCTTCGCCCCAGCCAGGATCTTTCGTTTTAATATCTGTCATGACGTGTTGCACCTCCTACATCCTTGAAGGCATCTTGCTCATGTTGTCACCTTCCCTTGCCCATTCCCAGTGTTATGGTTTGACGTGATGGTTCCCGGTCGTTCATAGATACAATCTTAAGGTTGTGCCAGGTCAATGCTCAGAGAGAGCCCTAGTCTCGGTCTTGCACTCCTAGGGCTCCTATCAATGTTTTACTCTTCATCATCCCATCTTGTGACTGCGCTAGCCTCAATTATTTATGGCTGAATATACCTATGTCGGCATGACATCAATTTTTTTGATCTATATTGGATCTGATTTTTTTGCCATTGAGTTATTAGTCCCCCACTTGTTCAAGTTAATCCTTTGTGGCGTTTTTTATTAATGGAACGAGCTAATTGCAATTACACGCATTTTCTTGTTGGTTAGGTTGTACAGTCTCGTTCGCAGTGATATTCAAAGCTTATATACTGTCCACACATGCAAACAGGCAATCCTGAATACTGTCAAGAGACAGCCTCTTTAATGCACCAGTATGAACGGGTTATTCTGTCCTTGGGAAATGCTGTTTTGGTTTCCAAGTCTCTTTGCTGGGTGCTGTATTTATCAAAGTGAAAGGTATATAATATGACACAAAGGTTTGGTGCCAAATGAACAAACAGCGTAGAGCGGTGATGGATTATGTCGTCTCTGTGTTTCTGAAATTGCAGGTGGAAGTATTGGACTAACATCTCTCATCTTCCAACATCTTTGATGAAAAAAACAGAAAGAACAAAAACAACAAGAACATAATAAAGAACAATTTATTTTGGGTGTACTTTGGAGAAAAGCAAGATTTGAAAATACATATACAATTTTGATGACTGTTTCCTTAAACTAAATTTAGTTAACTGAAATTCTTATAAACTTCCCTGTTAAATAGTACACTAATATACCGTATGTTCAAAACGTGTTGTAAATTTTTTGTTTTTTTTTTTTTATGCTCACTAATGCTGCATTTATTTTGATCAAAAATATAGTAAAAAAAACTCTTACAACTGGTCAATAGTATTGAGAATTTACGATGACTGTTGTCTATTTTTATATACTTTAAATGTCAGTTTTTTTTGTATTCCCGGTACGTGGTCAGAGTGCGGAATTTTCAGCTGCATTTCTTCATGTCACATGTATCCTATTCTATTTGCTGCTTTAGAAAATTTCTTATTATTAACAATTATTAATAAACAGTTGTGCGCGTACTGTTTTGGGGCATTTTTTTCTAGAATTCTTGATAACTAAAAAGGTTCGATGTTCACATTACAAGAACAGCATTTTTTGAAATATAAATCTTTTGTAACATAATAAATGTCCTTAGTCATGTTTGATGCATCCTTGATGGAAAAAAAAACTAACCTAACATTTACTAACCCCAAACATGAAGTGTACTTTATTAAATGTTGCTCTTGTTTAATTGCTCTGGGTCTATTTAATTTTAAGATCCAGATACAGCTTTCTTTAAGTATTGTTAAATGTACTGTTGAATACTTTTCTGTCTTAACAGGTCAACACACATTGCTAGCACACACATGGAAGATATAAACATGTATAATAAATGTTAATCCACTGTAAAAACTGTCAATGTAAAAAATTATGCAACATTCTTTCCTAAAAATGTGTTTCCAAATTGATGCTTATAAGTAAACTCTTAAGAAGAACTCAGCATCTTGTGTTCACAAAATTAAACTTTATTTGTGACACTTCCGTAAGTTCAAGGGGAAGAATGCAAATGACTCATTACAGTGATACTCTGGGGTATTGCACAGACCTTGTTTTATTGCACTCAACAGCATACACATATCTTTAAGAATATAGACAGAACTGTAACAAATGGTAATGAGCTGCTTCATTGTGACTTCTAAAACTAAAAGAAACAGGGAAGTTGTTCAACTGAAACGTTCAGTTAACTAGTGGCATAAGATGTTTATTTAATCAGGCTGAAACTTGTCAAGTCATTTACTATTTATTTCTCACATCAATTTAATTAACACATACTTTTTATTGTGAGTGGTAAGATGAAAATCTTCTATAGACAAATTAAATAGTTTACATTTTGCTCATTAGTACTAAGAACGGCAAACCACAAGCAACAACATTTTGACTATCAGTGCGGGACTTACTTAAATACATGTCTTTAAAAAATAATATGCAACATAACCTAAAACATACGCATTTAACTCAGGATGTCAAATGTCCAAATAAACTTAAAGATAACTTTACAAACCAATTCAAACAACTGCTGTACCAGAATTTAAACCAATCCTTTCTGCTCAAACTGGAAAGCCTTTTATTATAACATAATCAATACTTGATATTATATACAGTGGGTACGGAAAGTAGTCAGACCCCCTTAAATTTTTCACTCTTTGTTATAAATTGCACCATTTGTCTAAAATCTTTAAGTTAATTTTTTTGCTCATTAATGTACACAGCACCCCATATTTACAGAAAAACTCAGAATTGTTGACATTTTTGCAGATTGATTAAAAAAGAAAAACTGAAATATCACATGGTCCTAAGATTTTATTCAGACCCTTTGCTCAGTATTTAGAATAAGCACCCTTTTGATTTAATACAGCCATTAGTCTTTTTGGGAAAGATGCAACAATTTTTTCACACCTGGATTTGGGGATCCTCTGGCCTTCCTCCTTGCAGATCCTCTCCAGTTCTGTCAGGTTGATGGTAAAACGTTTGTGGACAGCCATTTTTAGGTCTCCCAGAGATGCTCAATTGGGTTTAAGTCAGGGCTCTGCTGGGCCATTCAAGAACAGTCACAGAGTTTTTGTGAAGCCACTCCTTCGTTATTTTTGCGGTGTGCTTAGGGTCATTGTCTTGTTGGAAGGTAAACCTTCGGCCCAGTCTGAGTTCCTGAGCACTATGGAGAAGGTTTTCGTCCAGGATATCCCGTACTTGGCCGCATTCATCTTTCCCTTTATTGCAACCAGTCGTCCTGTCCCTGCGCTGAAAAACACCCCCACAGCATGATGCTGCCACCACCATGCTTCACTGTTGGGACTGTATTGGACAGGTGATGAGCAGTGCCTGGTTTTCTCCACACATACCGCTTAGAATTAAGGCCAAAAAGTTCTATCTTGGCCTCATCCGACCAGAGAATCTTATTTCTCATCATCTTGGAGTTCTTCAGGTGTTTTTTCATGTGTCTTGTACTGAGGAGAGGCTTCCGTCGGGTCACTCTACCATAAAGCCCCGACTGGTGGAGGGCTGCAGTGATGGTTGACTTTCTACAACTTTCTCCATCTCCCGACTGCATCTCTGGAGCTTAGCCACAGTGATCTTTGGGTTCTTCTCTCACCAAGGCTCTTCTCCCCCATAGCTCAGTTTGGCCGGACGGCCAGCTCTAGGAAGGGTTTTGGTCATCCCAAACGTCTTCCATTTAAGGAATGGAGGCCACTGTGCTCTTGGGAACCTTAAGTGCAGCAGAAAATTTTTTTTGTAACCTTGGCCAGATCGGTGCCTTGCCTAAAAAAAAAAAAAAAAAACACAATTTCTGTCTCTGAGCTCTTCAGGCAGTTCCTTTTGACCTCATGATTCTCATTTGCTCTGACTTGCACTGTGAGCTGTAAGGTCTTATAATAGACAGGTGTGTGGCTTTCCTAATCAAGTCCAATCAGTATATCAAACACAGCTGGACTCAAATGAAGTTGTAGAACCATCTCAAGGATGATCAGAATAAATGGACAGCACCTGAGTTAAATATATGAGTGTCACAGCAATATGAATACTTATGACCATGTGATATTTCAGTTTTTCTTTTTTTAATAAATCTGCAAAAATGTCAACAATTTCTGTGTTTTTCTGTCAATATGGTGTTCTGTGTGTACATTAATGAGGAAAAAAAAAAAACTTAAATGATTTTAGCAAATGGCTGCAATATACAAAGAGTGAAAAATTTAAGGGGGTACTTTCCGTACCCACTGTATATACAATATTATATTCATTATCTTCCTGTAGACAGTATGCAATATTTATCAATGGAAAAATATTATAACTATATTGAGATCCAAACATCTTCATTTGGTGCATTTAAAATGATAAAGGCCTGTGTATAAAGCAGTTCTTTGTGAATAATGGCTAAACATTGTTAACGATTTAATTGATTGTTACTTTCTCATGTTCATATTCATAGCGTTGCAGTAGGGCACAAAAGTAATTTCATTACAACATATCAAAATCTGCAACAGACGCCTCTAAGTGGCACTTTATATAAAACTATGTATGTTTGGTATGTAAACACTTACCAAAGACAGGGGATGTTTTTGGCTAATCAGTAATACTACAAGAAATGTCTTCCAAAATACCAGAATATTTTCTTTTTCAAGGAACGACACAAAAATGAACAAAATGCTCTTAAATATACTGAAATACTGAAAATCCTCGAATCCTAAAGCACACATTTTTACACCTAAATTCAAAAAAAAAAAAAAATTAAAAAAAAAATAAGGCAAGCAATGCAATCAATTAATGGTTACAAGAGTTAATAGAATTATTTTTAGTATTAACACATTTGCAATGTCATATTTTTCTTCATATCATGCTTGATTGTGACTACAAGATATCAGAATCGAAATATGCAAAAGGCGAGGCTAGAGGAAGTGTCCTGTATGCTGTAAACATTTAATATCACTTGTATAAATTCATCACACCTTGTAATTGAAACTTTTAAAGAAGCTCTGTATGCGAAGTAGAAATGTTTCAAAGGTACAGTATGAAATACAGTCTCCTTGAGTTTGGCAGCATTGTCTAGTGGGTGATTGGCTTAAAGCCGTGTGTAGAACCGACCGAAGCGAAGTCACGCTTCACAGTGTAATGTTCACTACTCTGGCCTCAAAACATGGCTGAAATGACCGCTTCTAATAAGGCAGTGACTGGGGGTAAAATATGATTATCTAGGTCTAGATCAACCCTACAGCTAGGCAAAACACGGAAAGTGGGATCTAGAGTTTCTCAAAGCAGATGGAGCAGAGCAGGAAGATGGCATACAGAAACATAAGCCCGAGGCCTAACCTCCGATCCAGCCTCCAGTGGTTCAGGAGCACGCTCAGTACCTAGACAAATACGTGGGCAAAGACAGACAGAAAATAAGCCATGTACATGCCATGAGACAAAGATTTCAAAATATGCAAAAGCATAAACATAAGTTCAAGAGAGTTCTCAAATTATAAATGATGACCTTACAGTGAGAAAAACAGAAGCAAGGAGAAGAATCACTGAGTACACCAGTCCCTTACTGTTAATGAAGACCTAGAGGAAGATCGAGAGAGAATGTTGTAAGAATCAAAAGACAAAAACTAATACTAAAATCACACTTCACATCAAATATGGCCACTAAAACAGATACAAAAGCAAAAAGTAAAAGGAAAGAAAATGGTAAAATAAGATTAGGGATGGAATATAGTGGATCTTATGATTTTTAAAAGTTGCAAAATAATATTATTTTGCTTAATTTAACTTAATTAGTTTCACTTAATTTTTGTTAATAAATAAATCTGAAATAAACCAAAAACGTATACTAAATGAAAATTATAAAATTTGACTGAAATAATTTTGAGTGTATATATATATATACAGTGGGTAACGAAAGTATTCAGACCCCCTTAAAATTTTCACTCTTAACAATATTGCAGCCATTTTCTAAAATCATTTAAGTTTTTTTTTTTTCTTCATTAATGTACACACAGCACCCCCATATTGACAGAAAAATACCACAGAATTGTTGACAATTTTGCAGATTTCTTAAAAAAGAAAAACTGAAATAATCACATGGTCCTAAGTATTCAGACACTTTGCTGTGAAACTCATATATTTAACTCAAGTGCTGTCCATTTCTTCTGATCATCCTTGAGATGGTTCGACACCTTCATTTGAGTCCAGCTGTGTTTGATTATACTGATTGGACTGATTAGGAAAGCCACACACCTGTCTATATCAGACCTTACAGCTCACAGTGCATGTCAGAGCAAATGGGAATTATGAGGTCAAAGGAACTGCCTGAAGAGCTTAGAGACAGAATTGTGGCAAGGTACAGGTCTGGGCAAGGGTACAAAAAAATTTCTGCTGCACTTAATGTTCCTAAGAGCACAGTGGCTTCCATAATCCTTAAATGGAAGACGTTGGGACGACCAGAACCCTTCCTAGAACTGTCCGTCCGGCCAAACTGAGCTATCGGGGGAGAAGAGCCTTGGTGCGAGAGGTAAAGAAGAACCCAAAGATCAAAGTGGCTGAGCTCCAGAGATGCAGTCGTGAGATGGGAGAAAGTTGTAGAAAGTCAACCATCACTGCAGGCCCTCCACCAGTCGGGGCTTTATGGTGGCCCGACGGAAGCCTCTCCTCAGTGCAAGACACATGAAAGCCCGCATGGAGGACTCCAAGATGTGAAAGGTGAGAAATAAGATTCTCTGGTCTGATGAGACCAAGATGGAAATTTTTGGCCTTAATTCTAAGCGGTATAATGTGGAGAAAACCAGGCACTGCTCATAACCTGTCCAATACAGTCCCAACAGTGAAGCATTGTGGTGGCAGCATCATACTGTGGAGATGTTTTTCAGCAGCAGGACAGGACGCCTGTTGCAATCGGGGAAGATAATGCGGCCCAGTACAAGGGAGTCTTGACTAAACCTTCTCCAGAAGTGTCTCAGGACCAGACTGGGCCTAAGGTTTACCTTCAACAAGACAATTACCCGAAGCACACAGCTAAAATAACGAAGGAGTGGCTTCACAACAACTCTGTGTCTGTTCTTGAATGGTCCAGCCAGAGCCCTGACTTAAACCCATTGAGCATCTCTGGAGAGACCTAAAAAATGGCTGTCCACCAACGTTTACCATCCAACCTGGCAGAACTGGAGAGGATCGGCAAGGAGGAATGGCAGAGGATCCCCAAATCCAGGTGTGAGTAACTTGTTGCATCTTTCCCAAAAAGAATCATGGCTGTTTTAGATCAAAAGGGTGCTTCTACTAATACTGAGCAAAGGGTCTGAATACTTAAGACCATGTGATATTTCAGTTTCTTTTTTAATAAATCTGCAAAAATTCAACAATTCTGTGTTTTTCTGTCAAATGGGGTTGCTGTGTAATTAATGAGGGAAAAAAGAACTTAAATGATTGCAATGGCTGCATATACAAGATGAAAAATTTAAGGGGTCCTTAAAATCTTTCCGTACCCCCTGTATATATACATATACTTTGCTATAAATATATATTTATATGCTACTAAATACATTTATTTATTTGCTAATAAATATATTTCTTATTGCTTAATTTAATGTAATATTTAATTTAATTTTTGTCGACTGATCCACATTCAAAGAAAGAAAACATCAGTGACCATTGTGACCCAACCCTAGTTAAAATCAATAAAAACTCACTGTTGACCCATAATCAACCACTAAAGTGCGCAAAGCCCATGGGAAACCAAGACCCAGCAGAATATCAAAGATGTTGCTGCCAATTGAGTTGGACACCGCCATGTCTCCCATACCTGCAGCACCAGACACATTCATTCAGCTGACCAATCAACTGAACTTTACAAACATACTGATCTGATCTTTTAAAACTGAATATGTGGACAGGAAAAAAGGAAGTGTGGGGTGATCTTAGCACCTTGACGGGCAACTATGAGACTAGCCATGCAGTCTGGGACACTGGTGCCTGCTGCTAGAAACGTAATACCCATGATAACATCTGGAATGTCCAGTGTAAAACTGATAATGGTGACCTGCAACAAAGACAATGTGTGTTATCAGCCCATCCTATCATATACTGAGACATTCCCACATGATGTATTCTCAGTGACAATGAGCATTGAAGGGTTGATCTCACCATCCACACCATGAGGTAGGAGAACACGGCAATCCAGAGTGTTGAGGCCACAAAGGTAACCATGAACCAGCTCTCCCAGCAGGGCAAAACACAGTTGGGGACAGTGTAGTACAGAAGGCAGCCTAAGGGCCATGAAAACACCCACTTCACTTGCTCCCAGCGCCCCTCTGTGGATAAGAGTACTTCAAATCATTACCTCATTACATACTAGGCTCCTTAACGCCACCTACAGGACAAAGACAGTATCACGGAATGTATGTAAAAAAAAAATTACAAAATCTGTCACTGGGGCGGTACCCTTTCAAAAAGGTACTAATAATGTACTATTTATGTACTAATAGGTACTGATATGTGCATTTAAGGTATTAATATGCACCCTTTGTGTACCTTTTGAAAGCGGATTGCCACAGGGACAGCATTTATACCTTTTTTCTGTGAGTATACATAAAAATATCACCAACAGGACAAAGATACTTCAATTCAGTATTCATGATCTCTCTTTATTTGCCTTTTGTCATTCAAATGTTTCAAAGGTTTTCCTTTTAAGCTCTTCAAATTGCAATTTTTACCCTTATTGTCATCTTCAGTAAGATGTTCAATTGTTCAGCAGTGATGGAGTTAATTTGATTGCAAGCCAAATCAGTCCCGAGAGGTTCGAGTGCTCTCATCACTTTTCTATAATCATAACACTAGTGCTTAAATCTAAAATGCATGCCCCCATTACCTAGAAATGGCTCTCAGACTAATGGATTATAGTCTTTAGGGGCATCATAATCAGGATGTGGAATAAAACTGGAGACAGATGAACCATAATAAACTCTATGTGTTGATTTTCAAGTTTCAAATTTCAAGTTTTTCTTTCTCTTTGGAGTGTTACAATCTGATTGTGCATAGATAAGATCCCTGAAGTAGCAAAGACTAAAGTCTCAAAACCAAAGAGATATTCTTTATCAAAGTTAAGACTCTGCCATGCCCCCAAAACGGCTCGTTCTAACACGCCCCCACATATCTATGTCACTATGTGGAAATATTTGTGTAATGCCGCCCAAATGTTCACGCAAAGAAAGAAGGCATGGTTTCAGTAACCGCAGTTAGTGTTGAAGCAGCCATGTCAGGGAGACGCTGTGTGTTTCTAGGCGAAAGCAAAAGCACTTTATTTGGCCTTCCAGAAGTAGATGCATTTAGGAATCTTTAAGATTACTTACAACAGAACAGCAATGCATTTTATGGACGACCGTTTCGTGAACCTAGGTGAGGAGGTAATTCTGACTTTGCTATGACAAAAAGCTACTGTTTTGTTATTAGTTTAAGTAATTGCTATTGACTGTTCAAATGCGGAGTGTCGCATCGTGGTGTGTGGTGCGAGAGAGAGAGAGAGAGAGAGAGAGAGAGAGAGAGAGAGAGAGAGAGAGAGAAGGGTCACATCACCGTGGAGTCAGCTGTCTTAACCGTGGCTTGTGTACTGCAAACACATACCAGCTTCATCACTGTGTCTGTCACACGACTCTGTTCCCCTTTCGGGCTTGAACTGATGGTAAAACTAATGACATTATTTACTGTCTTTACATTTATTTTGAAAGATGAAGCTCGCGATTATGGTAAGGGGTGTTACATTTCCGACGAGTGCTTGCGGTGTTCGGCCAATCACAATGCACTGGGTCAGTTGGCCAATCAGAGCCGACTGCGTTTGTCGGAAGGAGGGACTTTGTAGAAAACTAAGGCTGTGTCTGAAATCGCCCCCTATACCCTCATTCACTATTCCCTACATTAGGCCACTAATTCAGTTCACTAGAAGGAGTGAATGAAAACGAGTAGTGAATTCGGACACTGAGTGCACTGGAAGGAATGCCGCTTTTGCATAGTTTGTGCTTGCTGTTTATTAATCATTTGAAACTAGCAAACTAGCAGCTCCAGTAGTAAGATTAAAGGATTTATCTTGAACTCTGTCACAGAAATTATGTGCAAACCCTAATCAAACAATTTAATAATCTATTTACAATGAATTTATACCCGTGTTGTACATTATGCTGTACGCCATGGATGAGCGCTTTGTAAAAATGAACGGATTGATTATTCAGCTGCGGGCGCCATTTTCTGGCGAGATGTGGGAATTCATTCGGCGGTGACTCTCATGGTGCATTATGGGCATTCTCTAGCTGTTGAGTGTGCACCAGTTGTACACTCGTTTTTGTAGTGCATTGTGTGATTGAATGAGTGCACTCGAGAACGTCCACTATGGTTTCGGACACCACTAAAAATGGCTGTTCCCTCAAACAGTGCCCTATTTAAGGGTATAGGGGGCGATTTCGGACACAGCCTAAGCGTTTGAGAGAGGCGGGTATAGAGGACCTACAATCATGTACAGTATTGAAAAAGAATGTGTTTTTTAACATTAAAGCATGTCAACATATTCTGTTACACCAAATACACAAAATAATGATCTTTAAAAAACATCATATGACCCCTTTTATCATTTTTGATCAGTTATAAACCTATCCACAGGGGTGGGAGACTTTATGGGGGGCCCTTATGAATGCAATGTGTTTTGAATCAGGGAGTATAATAAAATTTCCTAACTTTTTTCAGCAACGCAGCACCGAGTGGCGTCAAGATTCCACATGTTATGCGCACCACAAACACACACACACCCCATACACCCACACCACACACACCACACAATTTCTGAGTGAAATTGCTTCTGCACTAATATTTTTTTCAGTATATAAAGGCTATTATATAATAATAATATCATATACAAGAATAATTCTCTTAACAATATTCATGATACAGACTGCTGTTATTTAGATGTTAATTAACTGGATGCTAATTTAATTTATGATTCTTTTGTGGATTGATCCAGAATTGTTTGAGAAAAAGTATGTGATTCATCCTTAATATTCATTCACCTGGCACAGTAAGAGGTCTGAAGTGTTGTTCTTCATCTGCCTCTTCTTCCTCCTCTTCCTCCTCATCTTTAGGTTGTGTATCCTCTATGTCTGCTACTCGTTCTAACTCGCCTCCTTGGCCCCTCTGTCTGGGTTCCTCCAGGGGTTGTGTTTCACTCTCAAGGGCTCCTCCGTTCTCCAGACCCCAAGGAACCCCCTCCATGCCTGGACCATCTTGGCCAGGAGTGTCCCCTGCTCCGCTGCCACTGCTGTCTCCAGGGCTCCTGTTTCTAATCAGTCTCTGCCTCTGTGGATTACAGACAGAAGATGTGAGAGATGTACAGTCGGACACTGCAGGGTTGGAGAACAGGAGACCCAATGTGAACCCCTTCAAATGAATGAGATTCAGTTAGATGAGAAATGGGGAGGACAGAGTTTCAGAGACAAGCTTGCTGAGCACATCGCAATACCAAAGTAAAGCACAGTCCATTAGAGTGTCGTAGAGATGACATGCAAGAGCTGCAAGAGTCAAGCCAACAAGCAAGTCATGTGAACGACTGTAGATGGAATAAAGCATTTGCTCAAACAAACAACAGAATGGTTACATAAGGTTAAAGGGGTCTCAACAAAAATGGAAATTAGGAGTAGTGTCTGATGATGCCTGAACCAAGGAAGAAATACTGTTGCTGACATTTGAAGAGCAAACTTTCGGTTATACAGGAAATAGCAGATGATCTAAGGATTGGATCAGTCACAAATCCTACCTGTTGCAGAAGTTACAGCTGAAGGGTCGTATTTACGGACCCATAGGAAAGAGAAACCATAAATGAAATCTCTTTAATAATTCTCCAAGACAGCAATAATAATAAATGAGTTCAAACTAACGGTCCTGCTTCTCACATGTTTCTCCTGAGAACAAAAATGTTATTTCATATTTCTTACTGAATGTTATCGATTCTCATTCGTGTCCATATTTACCTCTCCTAATTTTAGAAGCACTGATTGTTTTTTCTTAATCTATATAGATATATATCATAATTTAAACAAGGAATAACAGCTACTTGAGATTAAGCATGATAGTAAGACTTAATGAGCATGTGTATTGAATTAAGTTTTTTCTTATCTCAAAGCCAAT
>JADLZN010005883.1:0-39508 GCA_018155175.1 Sinocyclocheilus anophthalmus
GATTACTTGGGTTATTACTGACATCTGGTGAAAATTGCATGTCAACAGCACCTTTAGAAATATATTAATGAGAAAGTGGTGACGTGTTCAATCCTTATTTTACCCCGCTTTATAGATATAATATATATATAAATATATATATATTATATATATATATAAACAAAATATCTATATATATATACTCAGACACGGGACCTCATACTAATGTTGTAAGCAAAATAAGCAGTACATTTTTAGTAATTATTATCTTAATGCAACTTTTCAGTACTTATAAGTCATCTCAAATATCCTTCTTCTATTAAGGGTATTTCTTTTTAATTGATTAATTATACGTGGTACGGAAAGTATTCAGACCCCCCTTAAATTTTTCCACTCTTTGTTATATTGCAGCCATTTGTGCGTCTAAAATCATTTAATTTAATTTTTTCCTCATTAATGTACACACAGCACCCATATTGACAGAAAAACACAGAATTGTTGAAATTTTTGCAGATTTATTAAAAAGAAAAACTGAAATTATCACATGGTCCTAAGTATTCATACCCTTTGCTGTGACACTCATATATTTACCTCAGGTGCTGTCCATTTCTTCTGATAATACTTGAGATGGTTCTACACCTTCATTTGAGACAGCTGTGTTTGATTATACTGATTGTACTTGATTAGGAAAGCCACACACCTGTCTATAAAGACCTTACAGCTCACAGTGCATGTCAAGCAAATGAGAATCATGAGGTCAAAGGAACTGCCTGAATAGCTCAGAGACAGAATTGTGGCAAGGCACAGATCTGGCTAAGGTTACAAAAAAATGTATGCTGCACGTAAGGTTCCTAAGAGCACAGTGGCCTCCATAATCTTAAATGGAAGACGTTTGGGACGACCATAACCCTTCCTAGAGCTGGCCGTCCAGACAAACTGAGCTATCGGGGGAGAAGAGACTTGGTGAGAGAGGTAAAGAAGAACCCAAATATTACTGTGGCTGAGCTCCAGAGATGCAGTGGGGATATGGGAGAAAGTTGTAGAAAGTCAACATCACTGCAGCCCTCCACCAGTTCGGGGCTTTATGGCAGAGTGGCCCGACGAAAGCCTCTCCTCAGTGCAAGACACATGAAGCCCGCATGGAGTTTGCTAAAAAACACCTGAAAGGACTCCAAGATGGTGAGAATAAGATTCTCTGGTCTGATGAGACCAAGATATAACTTTTTGGCCTTAATTCTAAGCGGTATGTGTGGATAAAACCAGGCACTGCTCATCACCTGTACAATATAGTCCCAACAGTGAAGCATGGTGGTGCAGCATCATGCTGTGGGGGTGTTTTTCAGCTGCAGGTACAGGACTACTGGTTGCAATCGAGGGAAAGATGAATTCTGTCAAGTACAGGGATATCCTGGACGAAAACCTTCTCCAGAGTGCTCAGGACCTCAGACTGGGCCGAAGGTTTACCTTCCAACAAGACAATGACCCTAAGCACACAGCTAAAATAACACAGGAGTGGCTTCACAACAACTCTGTGAATGTTCTTGAATGGCCCAGCCAGAGCCATGACTTAAACCCAATTGAGCATCTCTGAGAGACCTAAAAATGGCTGTCCACCAACGTTTTAAAACCCCCAAAAAAATCCCCAAACCCCCTGACAGAACTTGAGAGGATCTGCAAGGAGGAATGGCATAGGATCCCCAAATCCAGGTGTGAAAACTTGTTGCATCTTTCCCAAAAAGACTCATGGCTTTATTAGATCAAAAGGGTGCTTCTACTAAATACTGAGCAAAGGGTCTGAATACTTAGGACCATGTGATATTTCAGTTTTTCTTTTTTAATAAATTCTGTGTTTTTCTGTCAATATGTTGTGCTGTGTGTACATTAATGAGGAATTTTTTTTTTACTTAAATGATTTTAGCAAATGTCTGTAATATAACAAAGAGTGAAAAATTGAATGGGGTCTGAATACTTTCCGTACCAACTGTAGCTTATATTGAAATCGAATTTTTAACATTTACTAGACCTAAAAATTATCAAACTGACACTTTTGTTTACCATTCATCAGCAACAATTAGATCAATTAGAACAGGACCTATCTTATAACTTTTACATTTTAAATAAAATTAAAATAATCACAGCATAAACCATAACCATTAACATAAACATAATAATTGTTGCATTTAGCTTTGGCAATACTCTTTTAGCTTTCTCTGTTTGAATGAGTTTTCTAGAGTTGGGGTACTCGGACTCTGACTCGTACTCGGACTCGAGTCCGGTCTCGAATACAGTTTTTTAAAGGACTCGGACTTGTCACTGACTCGGATGCATTTTTACTCTGACTTGACTCGGACTCGAGCCTTTCGAACTCGGAAAATATGTCAGAGTCCAACCGAGTCCAGGGACATGTTGATATTCAGTATCTGCATGTGTTTTTTAAGTCTTCTTGAAACCGACGGGCTTCTGTGCTCCACAGCGCCAAGCTACTCACAGAACCTTGCTCTCAGTCAGCGATGCGATGCCGAGTTCTTTTTCTTAAGTTCTGTTATTGCTACACACTTACACGAAAAGTTATGTGAAAATGCTCATCTTGGAGACTATTCATGTAAATGCACTTGGTTTTGTCTTAAGTGAACTTGAACAGTTGGCAGAAATACAGATGTGTCAAAATATTTGATCTATGCAACACTTAAACTGCAGGCGGCCGCCCACTGCGTCATAATTGTTAATCAAACAAAAGAAAAGGAGAAAATCACTCACTGCTCTTGGCTGAATCACTTATTAACTTTAATAAGAATCATTTATATTTAATGCATACAGTGAAGATTATTTTTTACATGTATTACTTCATGAAATGTCTGTAGTAAGCTATTTCTAGAAGCCTTTACTAGCCTACTATCTGAAAAATAATAAATAAAAATAAAATATTTATTTTGTATTTTTTGAGTAATTATCTTTATTATCATGTGCTTGTAAGTATATACTTGGGAGTGTTTACTGCATTCAGTAAGCTTGACTGTTTTATTACTGTGACGAGGGGGCGGGGCCTAGAGCCGTGGGAACGGAGCGAGGCCGTTGGGAGTAAATGCTAATGCACGACTCCTGCGCCACTCATCGGTCTCGAGTCCCACAGAGGAGTTCCGGAAGGATACAAAGGAGGAGTGACGACAGTGTTGGACTATAGACGCCCCCCCCCCCCCAGGCCGGGACTTTATTTTGTGTTTTGGTTCTGTTTGTGTGCGACAGTCGTCCGCGAGGGGCTGTCTCACTATTTTGTTTTTATTTTATTATTAAAGTTTTGTTTAAATGTTCGCCGGTTCTCGCCTCCTTCTTCCCGTGACTACGACCTTTGTTACAATTACATTAGTTTATTATTTTTTGCTTTTGTATTAGTGGCAGTTTCTAGCTTCAAAGACAAATCTTTGCGGCAATATTTTTTATGGGTCCAAAATCACCTTGGGTTTGCATTATTTTCTAATAATTCAACGGCCCGTCATCAATTATTCCTTACATGATGTAATTTATTGTAATTAATGTAACTATAAATGCATAAAAAATAAAACTGGTGTGAGTTGGCTGTGACTTATGGAAAGTATATGTAGGGCTTTTATACACAGTTTGTGCCATTGTACAGACTAGGTTTATCCCTCACAGCTTCATTTTCATCCAAGAAAAAATAAAAGCCCTGTCTAGGTTCCATGTTACTTTGGCGTCCTCCTCTTGTTTTTTTTTTTTTGTTGTTTTTTTTAACCGCAGAAATTAAATGGCAGTTTCTCTTTTAATGGTTCAAAACACTGATGAACAGAATAAGCAGACACAAACTAATTTTGATTATTCAAAATCCATATTTCATTAAAAATCGTAAAAATTATATAAAGCTTGTTTTTTATTGAGATAAAGGTGCATTTTCTGCTCTTAAGGTCCCATTCACCTACTCCTTTACCCCCACTCTTGAATTTATACATTTACTTTAACGATGAATAAAGTCAAGTCCCGCCCTTTAATTTTTCACATTCTAAAACCTGTTCACTCTGAAATATGTCACAATACATAAATAAATTCAACCATAACTTCTGTTACATGACTTTAAATTTGCTAAGCAAAGCAAGACACTAATTATTAATCAAAAATCTAAATGGCAAGATGCAATAGAGGTTTACATTGTTACATTTAAATGGACATTGCGTTTTTCTAGTTGTAAAGGTTAAAACAATGTTCAGAATCAGAATCAGAATCAGAAGAGCTTTATGTTGTATGTTTATGTTTACACACACAAGGAATTTGATTTGACGACAGGAGCTTCCAGTGTAGAATAAAGTACAAACATAGTGCAGACATACAAGATAGTGTAGACATACATAGGAATAACACAGTAGGGATGTAAAATTAATATAAAACTAATATAATAAAAAAAAATAAAAAATTGAATAATGTACTATATACAAAAATAGAAGTATAGGACATTTTTTTTATTGTTTAGATAAATGTACAGATATATTTATTAGTGTGCAGATAGATATGTTATTTACAAAGTGTGCAGTTAAATATAAATATACTATGTTAGTTGTATAATTATGAAAGATTAATTGTTCAGACTGAATATAGCCTTTGGGAAAAAACTGTTCTTGTGCCTGGGTGTTCTGGTGGTCAGTGCTCTGTAGAGCCGAGCAGAAGCCAACAGTTCGAAGAGTTGGCTGGGTGTGAGGTGTCCAAGGTGATTTTTTTAGCCCTTTTCCTCTCTCTGGAGATGTAAAGATCTTGGAGGCTGGGCAGAGGGACACCAATAATCCTTTCAGCAGTCCTGACTGTCCGTTGTAGTCCTCTGATGTCTGTTTTGGTAGCTGAACCAAACCAAACAGTTATAGATGAACACAGGACAGACTCAATGATAGCAGAGTAGAACTGTTTAAGCAGCTCCTGTGGCAGGTTGAACTTCCTCATGCTGGCGAAGGAAGTACAACCTCTGCCTGGCCTTTTTAACAATGGAGTCTATGTGATTGTCCCACTTCAGGTCCTGAGAGATTGTGGTGCCCAGTAACCTGAATGACTCCACTGCAGTCACAGTGCTGTCGATGATGGTGAGTGGGGGGAGTGCAGGGGGTTTCTCCTGAAGTCCACGATCATCTCCACTGTTTTGAGGGTGTTCAGCTCCAGGTTGTTAAGACTGCACCAGACAGCCAGCTCTTTAACCTCCTGTCTGTAAGCAGACTCGTCTCCATCCTTGATGAGGCCGATGACTGTAGTGTCGTCTTTGAACTTCAGGAGCTTGACAGAGGGCTCTTTAGAGGTGCAGTCTTTTGTGTAGAGAGAGAAGAGCAGTGGGGAGAGTACACATCCCTGGGGGGCGCCAGTGCTGCTGGTGATAGTCCTGGATGTGAGTTTGCCCAGCTTCACTAGCTGCTGCCTGTCTGTCAGGAGGCTGTTGGTCCACTGACAGATGGAGGTGGGCACGAAATGCTGGGTGAGTTTGTCTGAGAGAAGGTCAGGCATAATGGTATTGAAGGCCGAACTGAAGTCCACAAATAGGATCCTTGCGTAATTCCCAGATCTGTCGAGGTTTTGCAGGATGTAATGCAGTCCCATGTTTACTGCATCTTCCACAGACCTGTTTGCTCTGTAGGCAAACTGAAGAGGATCCAGCAAGGGTAAAGTAATGTCCTTCAGGTGGGCCAGGACCAGTCTCTCAAGTGACTTCACGACCACAGACGTGAGAGCGACATGTCTGTAGTCGTTAAGTCCAGTGATTTTTGGGCTTTTTGGGGACCGGAATGATGGTGGAGCGTTTGAAGCATGAAGGGATTTTGCACAGCTCCAGTGATCTGTTGAAGTTCTGTGTGAAGATGGGGGCCAGTTGGTAAGCGCAGACTTTTAAACAGGCAGGTGAACACCATCTGGGCCAGAAGCTTTTCAAGATTTCTGCTTCCTGAAGACCCGGTACACATCCTCTACACAGACCTTAAGCACAGGTTGAACGGTGGGGGAGGGAGGTAGGGGGGTTGCAGGGGTGGTAGGTGAAAGTGTGAAGTGCAGATCAGAGCGGATGGGGGGTGGTAGACGAACCTTGCACATCTGCAGTAAAACACATTCATATCGTCAGCCAGTTGTTGATTCTCCGCAGATTGTGGGGGTGGTGTCTTGTCTTTGGTGATGTTCTTCAGACCAGTCCATACTGATGCTGGATTGTTTTCTGAAAGCTCTTTTCTCAGCTTTTCTAGGTAGTTTTTTTTAGCCACTCTGATCTCTTTTGTCAGTCTGTTTCTGGCCTGGTTATACAATATTTTATCCCCACTTCTGTAAGCATCCCCTTTGGCATGACGAAGCTGTTTGCGTTTTCAGTAAAACCACGTTTATCGTTATTAACGAGAATAATGTCCTGGTAGCAATGCACATATCTTCACAGAAACTGATATATAATGTTACAGTCTCTGTGAGCTCGTCCAGATCGGTGGCAGCAGCTTCAAAGACGCTCCAATCAGTGAGGTCAAAACAAGCTTGTAAATCCTGCTCTGCTTCATTAGTCCATCTTTTTACAGTCCTTAATACAGGTTAAGCTGATTTCAGTTTCTGCCTGTAGGTCGTAATTAATTAACTAAACAGTGATCAAGAGCCCAAAGCTGGTCGTGGGACAGAGTGGGATATCATCCTTTATTCCTGTGAACATGATCCAATAGTCGGTCTCTGGTGACACATGTGCTGTTTGTATTTTGGCAGTTCACGGGAGAGATTTGATTTGTTAAAGTCTCCAAGAATGATTAAAATAGAGTCTGGGTACCTTTGCTCCATTTCAGTTATTTGTTCGGCCAGCTGTTGCATCGCGGCGCTCACGCACGCGTCTGGAGGCATGTACACATTCACGAGAATGAAAGAGGAAAACTCCCGCGGCGAGTAGAACGGTTTACAGTTTATGATGAGTGCCTCTAAATTAGGACAGCATACCTTTTTCAGCGTTGTTACATCTGAACACCAACTTTCCTTGATGTAGAAACACAATCCACCACCTCTTGTTTTCCCCGTTTTTTTTTTAAAAAAATGTTTTTTAATTTTTATTTGATTTAAAAAAAATGTTTTTTTTATTTTGTTAATAAAAAACTCCGCGACGCGTCCCTCTGAACAGCTGGTAGCCCGGCAGATGAAGTGCGTTGTCCGGAATGGCTTCACTCAGCCAGGTTTCACTGAAGCACAGTGCAGCAGAGTTTGAAAAGTCCTTGTTGGTGTGGGTGAGGAGAAGTTCATCCGTTTTGTTAGGAAGGGAACGGACATTCGCGAGATGAATGCTTGGGAGCGCAGTCCGAAAGCCGCGCGCGCGGAGCTTCACCAGGGCGCCGGCGCGTTTCCCTCTTCTGCGTCTGCACGCGCGTTTGAACAACACCGCTGTACCTCCGACTAGAATGTCCAACAAAACGTCCGAATAATCACAAACCGGAAAAATATTGTCCGGGATGTGCTGCTTAATTTAAGGAGTTCGTCTCTGGTACTTATAGAATAAATGACAAAACACAAACAAACAACACAAACAATAGAAGACTTGCGGAGCTCAGCGTCCTTGCTGCATTGCGGCGCATGCTGATGTAATCAATGTTAAGATACTAAAAAATAGTTGGACTCGGACTCGACTCAGACTTGATTGGTTAAAGACTCGGACTCGATTTGGACTCGACTTAGGTGGACTCGATCCCAACACTAGAGTTTTCATTGTTCATTGTTTTCCAATTCAAGTTTATACCAATTCCAAGTTTATTTTACGTATTGCTGGTCAATACATGAACATCACTAATTATTATTGAAATACTTAGGATCAGTCAACTTGATACAACATCTATCAAAAGTATTAATAATTTCCACCCATCCTTGCTAATTTAATTAGCTGAGGCACCTAATCAGCTTAGCAACATGCTAACGGTTTGTCCCCCAAAAAACTTCAATGGAATGAACTGTGAGTCTGGACTGTTTGGAACAAATAGAGTATCAAATTTAAATCAGAAAAAGTGCTGTAATGAGATTATAAGCCACCCTGTTTCATGATTCTCACCGGTGGTCAAAACATCAGTCATCAAGTTACAGAACTGTCACTTCTGGCAGTAAGGAACATGTTGGGTGTTTTTGACAGGCAACTGGAGAACAAATGTCACTCTCTTGAGTGAGTTTTCAAGTAGTAGAGTGTGTGTGTGTGTGTTGTGTGTGTGTGTGTGTGTGGGTGTGTGTGTGTGTTTGTTTATGTGGGTCTCGGAATGTGTATGTGTGTGGTAGTGGAAAAAGTGCAGTGAAGGCTCTGAAACTTGAGAAATACCTGAGGGGGGCCACGTTCCACGCCTGCACATCCAATAAAAGGATTTCACATGTGATAAGGCCCTGTACCTCAGTTTGGTCCAGGAGAGTCAGCCCATCTCCCTTCGCTCATCCCTACGTCCGTCAGAGTCAGGAAATCCATTGTCAGAATTATGGGGAGCGGTTCAATAATTCAGATTAGCGCTCATGTTTATTAATGCTCTACATCTGTGCAAACAACGTGTCAAGCAGAGAGTTTATTGTAATTGCCAGAGCAAACAAAACCTGAAAGAAGCAATTTTCAGTTACAATGTGCCATGCCAAGTAATGAGTCTATTGGCATTCCTGTCCAGTCATACTCGCCGCAGTCTCTCCATCACTTCAACATCCAGTCTGATAGATACTTTTATAAAGAATGAAAGTCCTGG
Source organism: Sinocyclocheilus anophthalmus (assembly GCA_018155175.1). Lineage (NCBI taxonomy): Eukaryota > Metazoa > Chordata > Actinopteri > Cypriniformes > Cyprinidae > Sinocyclocheilus > Sinocyclocheilus anophthalmus. Next base: position 8,670 of record JADLZN010005883.1, read on the forward strand.
CTAACATGTTAGACCACAAGAGGAAGAAAAATTATTCTAGATAACCATTGCTTCCTGCCCCTACTTTAAGATCTTGCTAGTTTCCATTTAATGTGACTTATTTTACTTTTTCATATGGAACTGTTCATTGCTGAGCTGATGCAACACTTGCTCTGTTTACACTGAGCGGAAACAGCTGATTGGTGTGCTGATCACCACCAGGCTGCCACTCTGACCAAATAAATAATATGTAGAGTTGCGTATAGAGGGGAAAAAAAGACAGTTATTAAATTGAAAATGTCACTGGTCGGCAGTGTAAGTGAAGGGAGCATGCTTCAGTCCCCCTCTGAATCCATCATTATTACTTAATTGAATTCCAGTAGTAAATATTTAATTGAATAACAGCTTTGGATTTATTGATTTGCCCCCAGAACAGAGGCAAAGCGGGCCTCTTAATGGTCTTACACAAGTGCATTGTTTAAAACATACATTTACATTATTTCAAATATGATCACATGCCACTTTTAACCAGTCAGCAGACCATGCAGGCTATTTTGACAATGCATGGCACAACAAAAATATACATATTTTTATATTTTTTTAAGCATTTAAAAAAAAAGAAGAAAAGAAACCAAAGATTTCAGTTTTCTACTTCAAAATGTAATGTTTAATTCAATGTGTAACTTGCGGTTTCTTTTTAATTAGTTGTTAAATTTACTAGCAACTTCCAAACTGATCTCACAGGAAAACATAACTATTTTACAAGGTGGCGATTTCATTCAAATTTGTACCATTCGACTCATACTAAAATGTGCTTTTTTACCTTCAGAAAAGTAGGCATGAAGGTCCACCCCTTTAACACAACTATCAGCGGGGCGTATTGTATGAAAACATACAAATGACGTCATACGAATTCATACGAATTAGCCAACAATTTACCAAAATATGAATTGCAAAGATACAAAATTGTGTTGCAATTTCTGAGTGAAACATTTTTCTATTATACCTAATTTTTTTTTCATTGTATGCATGCCATTACATTGGTGTCTGTTTCTTAATTGCTGGTTTAATGAAAAACTATTTTTTGTGTAATTTGGTGAAAAGGCCTGGTGGAATAAAGCCAAGATGACTAATTCCATTTCAAATGAAAATCAGTATCTGTTGAAAATTAGACATTGGGTTCGAGCTGTTGCACTGAGAGGTATTTCATGCATCTACTTACCTTGATCTAGAGGTTCCTCTTTGCATGTTCAAATGTGGTGGTGTGAATCAGAGTGCATTACTTTTTTGTTTCCACCTTATGCACTGGCATGATTAAAGCCTAATAGTTAAAGATCTGGGATACTTCAGGGTTGCAGGTTTAATCACACGCAAGGGTCATCCAGAAACTTAAGGCTTATTGAGACCATTGTGAGTTTCTCAGTTGGAACTGTGGCCTTTAAACAAAGTTTGTATTAACTTGAGGTAGTGAAGTCCAATTCGTGTTCAAACCATTCCTCCAATTCTTTTAAATGTATCAGTTAAACTGATTATTCAAACAATTATTGGTTTCAGCCAGGGGTTTATTGAGGTAACAATTTTTTCCCCCTTTCCTTTCTGCACTCATTTATAGTCTTAAATAACTAAGGCTGTGGATTTCTTACTTAGCAAATGGGTTATTGGTTAATTCAGACCACTACACAATTATCTGTAAGTACTAAGTCTCCTTTTCACCCATAAATCAACTAATCCTTGGTAGACTTGCAACATCTGACTTTTATAGTAATTGTATAGTAATTGGCAGAGTAGAATAAGTGATATGCAATATTACCAAGGTTTTAAATTGCAGTATTAGTTGTCAGGGTAACAGTATATCATGATATAGTTATTTTTCCTTGAAATTCAAGTAATATTTTATATCTTACATCTTAATACATATTACTGTTCAAAAGTTTCTGGTTGTAATGTAATCCATAAATAGGTTTTTTTAAAATGTTTAAAAAAAAAAAAGTCTCACCATCTGAATAAAAAAAAGCAATACAAAATACAGGAATAAAATTCTGCTTAATATTTTTGTGGAAATTATGATACTTTTTTCCCCTCAGAATTCATTGGTGAATAGCAATTTCAGAAGAACCGCATTTATTTAAAAACTTCTGTAACAATGTAAAAGTCTACTGTCAATTTGAACAATTTAATGCATCCTTTTTGAGTTTTGAAAAAAATAAAACTTACTGACCCTTACTTTTTGAACAGCAGTGTTATAACAATAGTAATATTTATTCTTTTCTTTTTTTGTTTTGTTTTGTTTATAACAATAATCTATATTATTATACTTATTTATATAACTATAACATTTTTAAATAATCTATATACAGTACAGTACAAATGAAACACTTCACATCTTCACATTAAGGCACTTCTACAAGCAACTCAACTCTTGCAAGCAACTCAAAAAATGTTCATTCAAAAAATGAATTAAATGCACATCAATTTGGAGGGAAATATGTGCATCATTATATCTAACTAAACATTCTGTGTATTCTATATGATCAAGTCATTACATTCTTGTACTTCAGATTAGACCCTATAGGATTCCCCTTTCTTAGATTTCTTTTTCTTTTTCTTGTCTTTAGGGTGGTCCTATACTGTAGCATTGAATGGAAGTATACAGTTACAGATTTTCTCCCCCATCTCATGCTGTTGATAAACGTGTTGTGGCTGCAGTTTCAGCTAAGGGCTGTGTTTATGCCATCACTATAGCAATGGATACCTACATTTGTCACTGCCACATGTGCACCGTCAGCTACAGTCCAGGTGTCATTAATCAGAGAAACATATGTGTTATTCACATATTAGGAGAGAGAGAGAGAGAGAGAGAGAGAGAGAGGAGTACACAGCTGACAAGTGTGGATGCTGAATTGACTGAACGAGCTGGAATCTATTTATTGTGCACATTTCTCTGCTTAGAAACAAGAGATGTTGCAGATGACAGGCAACACTATAAATGTCAAGCTTTGCAGTTGAAATGTGACCATCAGAATTTACCTAACAGCATTCATCATGCTTGAATCTGTGTTACATCAGAGGTAAAAAACTATATAAATACTGTTAAGTTTCTTGCACAGACTGATCGTTTTGTGTCTTTATACATCAATGTATTGTCACGAGCTGCAGGGTTTCATTTGGTTTTGTTTGTGTATGTTTTTCTTTTTTTACTCTCATAGATTTTGTTATCATTGCCATGCTTTATAAGACTGACAGACTGCAACTGTTTGTGTTAAAAATCTTCGTTTGTGTTCTACTGAAGAAACAAAGTCACCTACATCTCGGATGCCCTAGGGGTAAGCAGATAAACATCACATTTTAATTTTTTGGTGAACTATCCCTTTAAGTCGGTATATGTGATGTTTAGTTTATTATGTTTTAGCAGGTTTTTTTGTTTTTTTTTTTTGTTCTTTTTGTGAAAGCAACACTGCAAATTTCCTCAAATTCACTCTGTCACGTGCTGTTGTTTGCATCATTCAACACTCGTTTTAGAAAAGATGATGCAGGTGATTCAAAGACTGTCATGTGAATGACATCAACATATGATGATGAAGAAACAAGTCACTCGCAATTAACAGCCATTTTACTGGTTGCAAATCATAGGTTCCATTGTCGAAAAGATGTTGAAGATACATCAATGTATCACTTTATCTAGGTGTGCCATTATCTTTGCATAAATGCGCACCTTGTCATTATTTACGGCTTAATTAGCATGGTGCTTAATTGCATTTACATTAATCAAGGAGACAGAGGAGGCACACAGGGACACACTTTAAACATGTTAAATACAATGTACTTTATTAGTCACAGAATTTGCAGACCACATACATCACTGTAATTTGTTGATTAGATCTGGCTGATTAGATATGGCCACTGAAGGCATGTTCCATTACAGACGTGGCCTGGCCTGACACTCAATCCACTTCTGCGGCACACTTGGAAACCTCTGTTTGGCCTCATCTGGGAAAGGAACAGTTCTGCACTGTAATGTTTAGGAAATGAACTGGACTCCAGCATGGATTTTCCCATCTTCTAATTTTAACAATCGTAAAAAACAATTTTTTTTTTTTTTGGTTTTTTGTTTTTTTGTACACCGTGGAGTCCATGTGTGGATATGTGTGTGTGTGTATCTGGTCCTGTTAGTGTGTAATGGAGGGCTGACTATGTGTGCTCCCCTTCGGGGCAATGCAGGCAGCGGGAGACGCCCAGACGGGCTCAATTTAATTAAACCTGTATTAATGGAGGCTGTCGTGTAGTGGGGAAGGTCAGTCCCAATGGAGAGGTGGCTCTAAATGTAAAGTACACACGCACATGTTTACAAGCTATTTAAACGAGGTCATATAAAATATTTCTGTTGTTTCATATAGCTAAGTGTAATTACTTTAGACTCTAACCCAAAAAGAAAACTTTAAGCTTTTTAGAATAACTAAAACATATTCTGCTTCTTCTTCTTCTTTACACTCAAATAAATCAATTATACCAGTCCAAAGTTTTGGAATAATATGATTTTTGTTTAATGGTTTCGGTAGCATTAATTTAAAAAGGCTCACCATGGCTGTAAAATGTGTGACATATATCTACATTTAAATAACTGTTTCTATTTGAATTCTTTAAAATGCAATGTATTTCTGTGACTACAAAGTAAATTTTCAGCAGCCATTACGCCAGTCATCAATGTCAGAATGCACATACTTCAATTTAAATGACAAATTAAAAACATAAAAATATTTTTAATATGCTTAATTGCTGCATGCAGATTTATTATTATTATTAATAATAATTATTATTATTATTAATAATAAATGTTTATTGATAAATGAATCATTCAGCATATTCAAATGATTTTAGAAGGATCATGTGACACTTAATACTGAAGTAGCGGCTTGAAAATAGCTTTGCCATCACAGGAATAAATTAATTTTAAATATATTCAAACAGAAAACAATTACTTTAAATTATAATAACATTTTACAATATTCTAAACATTTGACCAGTAATTTGTTATAGGTGCAATAGGTGATTGTCTTCAGAAACATTTTTTTGTTATGCTGGATGAAATTCTTTTCACATCCCGATAGCAATCATTAAGATAGGTGGTCTAAATGTCTTTATCTGTATTTTTTATATATTCTGTGGAAGGCGTAGGAAATGTTCGTCCAATCAAAACGCTCATTCCGAGCATTTTGATTTTCCTACCTGCCTGTCAATATATGTATTTGCATACCTCTGCGCACCCTATTTGCGCAGACAGGATACGTCATCAGCGCGTTCACGTACGCTATGCAGACAGAGTGAGAATGACAGGTAAACATCAACAACCTGATCTTCCTTCCTGGTATTGTAGCACTGTTACTAACTGTACTATAAAGTTTTCTCACCAGTGAATGACACATGATGTATTGTAGTAATGTTGTCTCTGGTTGTCTGATCTGTTCGCGTTCATGCGTTCAGGGGGCGTGGCTTTGGACGGCGATTTGCAGGGAGGGTGGGACGTTCGCTTTCAGAGCTAAAGTTAGCATTTTCCAAGATCTCCTACTGCACCTTTAAGATATATATAAATAAATCTGTCACTTAATTTTTTCCAAATGATGACATTCCCAACGCTATGTCTATATTAATTTATTTAATTAATGTATGAAGTCATTTCACAATAACTATGGACATGCCAGTTCCAGGTACTTTTAGAGCCATTGTATACATTTGTATACACTTTCTTTCTTTCTTTCTTTCTCTCTCTCTCGCTCTCACACACACACACACACAAACATTAGTGGCAGAGTATGGAAAAGGTGGGCTTGCACTAAGAGGATTCCTGCACTCGCCCTGCTGGAGCTCAGTCATTTGAGAAAAAAGACTCTGCACTTGCACCGCAGAAAATCCATGATTAAGTGCACCAGCTAAACGAGCCATGCAAATGAACTGAGCTCTCTCCCTTTTTTTGTGTGTGTCTCTGGCTCTCCATTTCTTAAACACGCACACACAAAATCCAGCTGTATTTCCCTGTCTGTCAATAAGAGAAGTACTATGTCTTGACAGGAGGGCTTTGTTACTCTTTAATGTGTTCGCTATAGGTGCAGTTTCAGACTGAGCTTAGGTGGTTTCAGGATTATTGACAGCAGACTGTCTCCTCTCTGTAAAAGGTGATAAGTGTTCAGATCAAATCCTTTTTATGTTGCAGTAAAACACACATATTCAAAGAGAAAAGCCACGATGTATTCATGATGAATACATCAAAACCTCACAGCGTACAGTGTTATCTTATATCTCTGTAAATTGTTTCAGTGTCAGCTTCCTATAAGTAAGGACAGTAAACCTACAACTGTTGTTGCAAACCAATAATTTACTACCTTGTTAACAAATACTCTCACACAATCACACCTAATTTTCTCCAGAATGAGACTTGGGCCATAACCTGGCAGAAAAAAAGAATATGCAAGAAATGATGGTCTATACTGAAGTAAAGCCCAAAATATTTTTTTTCTACCTTATTGTTATTATTATTATAATTATTATTTTTCACAGAAATGGAAAATGACTGTAATGGCTGAATGACATCTCTTCTATTCACTGCATTTGCTCATCGTTCATGCCGTTGACCCCACATCACAATGCAGGAGACGTGCGGCGGCAGACAAGCTGCGTCATGTTATCAATTCATGCAACATGACAAACTAATACCAACAGGAAATGAACGTGTATTTTGGAAGGCAGCGTAGCAAATCGAAATGCACAATCTATGGATTGTCTCTTGCGAATGAGATGGAGGGGTGCGAACAGTGGCTGTGTTATCGCTTAATAATGTGTTTTTTAATACTAGTATGGACAATCTTGTTAAGTCTATCCTGTGCTCATTTCTGCCATCACCAAATAAAATATTTAATAAAAATACAATAAAATAATAAAATGAAATAAAATAGCTTTTTACCTTTGACCAGTGTATTACCTTTGACTTCATTACCTTACCTTTACCTTTTGACTTCAACTTTTGACTTCATGAACCTTCAGTATGAACATAACCCAAACCGAACACCCCCATACTGTCCTAACAAAGGCGTGATTGTGACAATTTAGAGTGTAGGCATTTGTGGAAATTTAACAGCATTTGGCAAGTGTTCATTTCTCTGTTCACCTGCACTGACCTCTTGCGAGAAATGGTGTCAGCCTGTTAAACACATCTGCGGTTGAAACACGGAGGGAGAAACATGCAGCAGCCACACCATCAATACCGGGTCAAACGTCAGACACAATAATTATAATCATCCAGTGGCCTCACCAAGTCTTGAGCATGTATGGCTGTCATTGTCATAGTACCTCTCCTCTCAGCTCTGTTTTGAGGAGGGGGGTCAAATCCCAGTGTAAATGTGATCTGATGTTCAAAGTATATCCTGTCATCTTCTGTCTTCAATATGTAATTGCTCCAGTACTATTGCTAGCCCATTTTCAGAGCCCGTGGCAATTACAGAAATACAATGAGTCCCCTCTCTCTCTTTTTTCTCTGTCTCTCTCTGCCGAACGTATGTACTAATTCGCAATAAAGTGCTACAGCTGTCACTGCATTTTCTGCTCTGTTACTTCAATAAATTGGAACTGCAAAAAATAGGAAAAAATTGGCATATTGCATTATGGGCCGCCTCCAGTGTGTGAGCCTTCTCTCAAACACAATTTGATCAATTCTATTTCCCCTATATGAGAAAGTGTAGCTTGTCATTGCTGGACTGGACAAATATTCATGAATCAGTAGATAATGGATTCCATTTGTCAAGAAATAATAATTTTAGATTAGGGAACTTTTTTTTCGTACTTTCAAACCAAACATTTGGATTGGTTGATATTAGATGTATCGGTGCTGTGGGAGAAGAAGTCAACATATAATATTACAAATAAAACGATGAATTACTGTCACTAGAAATGAATGGTTAATGGAATCATTAACGGTGCAGCAATACTCACAAACTGGGACAGTGGAGTGCCTGCGTGGTAAACATGTGTGTCTGTCAGTGTGTGTGTGTGTGTGTGTTTGGGTGGGTCAGGTTCAGCCTAAATTGTGGGAACCAAATGTTCCTAAAAGGAATGTGGGGACAATAACAAAATTGGCTATTTTTCTCTTGTTCAAGTATCTGTACTTTAGTATTTTAACTTTTGGAAACTTGTATAACAGTGATTCTGGATTCACGATGAGTCATTGTTTTGTGCCAAATCTTTTCAACCAACCTGTTGAAATATCCAATTGATGTCCAGTTTGCCCTGAACCATACTTTTAGGCAATTCTTTTGGCCACACTTTATTTTCACTATTAACAAACCATTAACTAAGACTTTTACGACGATTAGGGATGTAGAATATGGTCATACAGAATATGTGCTTTATAAGTACTTATAAATAGCCAATATGTTAATAATAGGCATGCTAATAAGCAACAACTTAATAGTGAGAATATGTTCCTATACTAAAGTGTTACCATTCTTTTTAATGAATCTATCTGATTCACAACTCACATGGAATAATGTATTCACCAAAGAACTCACTGAATCGATGATCCGGTCAAAATGAGTCACAACTCACAATATGGTTATGTCTGACTCAAACTGATCAAATAATCAGGACTAATATGATCCTTGGTGCATGTGGCCAATTTAACTGATGGGATTAGTTTAACATTCAACTATGATGACAAGTTTTAATGTTTTGGTAATAAAAATGAATAGTTGCTTATTTGTATATCATGCATGTCACGCATAATTAATTATATATATAAAACATTGTGACCCTGAACCACAAAACCAGTCATAAGGGTCAATTTTTCTGAAAGCTGAATAAATAAGCTTTCCATTGATGTATGGTTTGTTATGATAGGACAATATTTGGCCAAGATACAACTATTTGAAAATCTGGAATCTGAGGGTGCAAAAAAAAAAAATCATTTCAGTAGCAATGCATATTACTAATAAAAAAATGTTTTGAATATATTTACAGTAGGACATTTACAAAATATCTTCATGGAACATGATCTTTACTTAATATCCTAATGATTTTTAGTCATAACATTTTTTTTGTCATAATTTTGACGCATACAATGTATTTTTGGCTATTGCTACAAATATACCCCAGCGACTTAAGACTGGTTTTGTGGTCCAGGGTCACAATTTATGTATGCACCAACAATTCTTATTGACTACTGCCTTATAGTTGATGTCTCATAATAATTCTTAATGTCAGCCTAAGCTCTAACCTATTTAAGCTCAAGAGAAAATCTATATAAATAAACAAAACTATTATTATTATGCATCAAAAGTTTAACAACATTAAAAAGTAAGTACTTCTGTGCTTTTTCTGATGCAGAAATTTAATAGGAATATATTTACTTTTACTGGAGTAATATTTTATTAAGGTATTTATGCTTCAGATTCAGGATTTGTGTACTTTGTCCTCCACTAACATCCACTGTGAGTTTAATAATATGCTAAATAATGTTGTAATAAAAAATAAAATAAATAACATTTAAAAAAAAAAAAAAGCTCGGTAGTCCCACGATATGCATCAGCATCTGGATGGATTAGCAGCTCAATATAAAACAATACAAGTCAAAGGAAAGTCGCCACCATGATAGAAAAACATGTGTGTGTACAATATGCCAGAAAGAAAGATCCTCTCTGTGTGTTTGACCTGTAACCACATCTCTTTTTTGTTGGTACAGAGATAACGGGTAACAGGGACGCGTAAGGACCACTAAATCTTTTCTCACAATTGCCACGAGTCTGTTTGTGTGTGTGTGTGTATGGGTATGTATGGAAGGTGCAGAACTGAGTATCTGGAAAACTCCCAGTAAGCGCCTCTGTGCAATGAGCTTCTCACAGCAGGCGAAGAAGGAAAACAGAGAGAGCGAGAAAGAGAGAGAGCCAGAGAGAGAGAAAAAGAGGAGCACTTCTTGTTAGGGATCATTTATTAACTGAGATCATCTCTTCGTTGGCCTCAGGGTAATAACTAATGTCAATGGCAAATTTCACAGTTGTCTAGAGAAATGAATTAAATTTGCAATAAAAGGCCCTTTGGCTTGTTGTACATGCTCATTTATTGGAGTTGGTGAACTAGGACTGTAAAGCAACCGCTAACACTGCCTTCATTTCCCCTCTTGTGAAAACGTGACCTTTTTCTCTCATTATTGTGAGGAAAGGATGGAGAGTTTGCTGGAAAGAAAGGGGCCTGGCTGTTCAGGGGGACCTCACACCCACCACCGCTAATGAGTCTTACGGATGGTATTCCAGCGTTTAACCATGGCTGCATTTACATCTAAACTCGCTCCGCTCTTAGTCCACTATTCATCGCCTTCCCTTCACACTTTGTCTGTGACTCAATGGGTGTGATTTTGTGTGTGTGTGGGTGGGTGGGTGTACGTGTTTATGTGTGTGAGCGAAGGGGAAGGGAAGAGAAAATGTGTGTGTGTGAGACGTGAATTAGAGATTAAAACTTTAAAGTATTCTCTAATCCATGCATTGAGGGTTAGCAGTGTGAGGAGTGAGAATGGAGTGAGCACAAAGGCTCCCCGCGGCCCCAGACTCACGCCATCACCGCTGCTCCTGACGGCCACACAAAAAAGCCCCACACACCCCCCGGCCCCACCTCGGCCCACGAAAAAAAAGCCTGTCAGCTCTCTTCCATGCCCCCGCTAACGCTCGGGACGATAGGGGTGGGGAACGGGCTTTAAGAATAGACCCCAAAATTAGGCGAGTTCTCTCCTCTCGCGCTCCTTTCTCGTTCCCTTTATCTGAGGACAGATGACAAATAATGGCATGATTAAGCCTGTGTTTCAGTCACACATGTCCCCCTGTAGCCAGCTTCCAGTGGGGAGCAGTAGGAGAGGTTAATTGAGGAAAGGGTTATGAAAATAAAGCGCAAGAATCACTCGGATTCTGCTCAAAGGAGAGGAAAAACGGCATCCTGTCAAATAATGCTCGGCACAAAAGAGGAGAAATCAGGAGCACAACACGGCAAACAGCCGCAGAAAACAAGTTACTGTCTCCGCTGGGATCACGGAGTCACGTTGCATGCGTTAAAATTTGAGATTCAACAAAAACGGCGGTGGAAATGTGAAAAGAAAGAGGAAATTCTGAGGCACGGGATTATTCAATAATAAATAATTTCGTTCCACAGAATTGGAAAATCAGCCAACATTCTATGGCCACCATTTTATTCCCCTCCGTCACATTTTGAGAGATAAATGTAACATTCAGCTGTTAATTCCAGCATCTGAAGTGTTCGTCTTCAGATGATTTAATTGCCCTGCAATTTTCTCCTGTCAAAAAAGCATCGTGCACCTCTGATGAGAACGAGCGAACAGGAGTGTGAGAGTTAATTAGCGACCTCGTTAGAGACCTGGAAGTGTCTGGTGCATCTCTGTCCCTTCTCACTCTTTCTGTCCCTCTCGTTCTCACACGTAACAAGAAATCCTTTCTTTCTTTTTTGTACTGTAATCAATGCTGCCTTCAAGTGCACATGGGAAGCTCCTATTTGGGTATTTGTTATAACAACGTCATGCATTCAAGCTGGAAAAATAATACAAAACATGTTTGTATCATTTTTATTATCTCACATTTATTTTTGTAATTTTAATTCCTATTATGGCATGGATTGGATAATGTTTCACACTCAATTATAATTTAAGGTCCATTCTGCGTATGAACTAACTATTAACTACAACTTTGGTTACAGCTTTTATTTAGGTTCCTTGTTATAAGTGTAAGTAACATTTAAGTCTGATAAATATCATTAACTACATGTACTTACTATATTATTTAGGGTTGGGATTAGGGTTTGTTTTAGGGTTACTGAAACGTAATTATGCTTAATTAATTGATATTATAATATTAAGTACATGTAATGTGTAACAAGGCCCACGTACACTAAGTGTTACAGACTTTTCTCTGTCCAATAATTCTCCTTATTAATAGTTTGTAAGGTAGTTGTTAAGTTTAGGTATGAGGTTTGAGATTACGAGATCTCAAATATATTCCATGCAAAATAAGACATTGATATGTGCTTTATAAGTTTTAACAAATAGCCAATATAATAGCAATATGCATGCTAGTTAAAAGTGTTGTAACATTTGTTGTTTATAAACTCTTTTGATTACATTTTATTTTAGTGTCTGTTATACATTACATACTATAGTACTTAATATAGTACTTTACCATAGTAATAACAGTAAATTACGCATAATTACAAGCAACTGCAGTGGTACAAAATATTTTTGAAGTTGTGAAAACACATTCAAAATAAAGATTATTAGGTATGTTTCACAAGAAAAAGATGTCAATCTCTCTACTCTCTCGACTTACTTGCTGTTTCTTTGTAATTATTTGTGTTAAATTTAAAAGTTTTTAGAACTACGTGGTTTAAACCACACATTTTTACTTCGTGAAAAAACCCTAAACCAACCCTATAAGAACATGTTGTAATTATGTTATGCAATAATGTTATGCTTAATTGTAGACTTACACTGTTACAAGCTTATATTAAAGTGTAACCACTCTTTCTTTTACAGCGACTTAATATTATTCAAATACAGCCTGGAAATTAAAATACAATTACAATACCATTCACAATCATTCACAACAGACCTGCTTGCTGCCGTTTCACACATCAACACCTCCCTTGCAACTCTTGGGTATCATCTATTCTAGAATTCAGAGTTTTTGACTTGTAATTAGGTTTGCTTGAACATTCATGTACTCGGAACTCATTAATACTCCATTTAAAAACTCACCTGAGGCTGAATGTACTGTTAATCAAATCAACAATAATACAAATCACTAGCAGTGTTTTAAATCACATACTGTACTGTCAAATTACTGTATGTAGTATGTGCTGCATTCCATGAAAAAAAACTATGTTCTTTAAGCATGCATGTGTGTAGTATGAATACAATCTGCACACACTTAATCCTATGGTGTCAGCTGCCTTTGTTGTGGCATTGTGGCATAGTAAGTTTTCCATAATATGTACACTTCAGAATATCTTCAGCAGTAGTATCCAGGTATTTTTTCCACTATAAAATACTGTGTATATGGACATACCACTCATTTTGCACAGCTCGGTATCCAATCCGATTGCTGGGACTGTGTCCAGCTGATGTCCCAGAATGTAGTGGAAGATATATACTGACCTGTCTGCAGCTGGCTGTAGGAGGGAGACGTCTAGACCACTCTACAGAGGTAATAAAATGATTAGGAGGAGATGACGGATCTTGCTGCTAGTTGATTACAGCTGAACTGTCTCATGAGTAGGGGCTAATTAGCTGAATGAAGTGAATGGAAAGACGCTGTGTGACTCTGCAGTGATGCTTCTGAACCACCTCACAGAACCAACTCTCTATTACCCACCAACCGCCTTCAAAGAATAGCTCAAAACACTAGGGTTCAGCAGGATTACGCCTAGTTACAGGTTTAGGCCCAGACTCAGGATTAATCCTAATCTCAGGATAAGATATAAGCACAGCCTCAGGATTATGTGTAGATACAGTCTCGACCTCAGACATACATTCAGATATAGGGAATCAGTCCAGAGATATTGCGAGATCCATGTTTGGTTGCTTTCGAAAATGGCAAATCCGTGCCTCTGACAGATCATAACACATATATTAAGCTGGCATATGAAAGTTATAAGAAAAGAGAAAAGAAAAGAACTGATATTCACAACTGATATCACACCGTCATAACACTGTAGCTAAAGTTAAAAGATTTTATATGGAAATTAAAAGGCAGATAATGAAGACACTAATATCCAAAGGACCAACTAAAAAAAATATTCTATAGTCCTGTAAACTGGAATAGTACGAATAAATAAGAACTTTTCGCTTTATTATCAAGGCTGCTTTTATCGTGGGCTTTGCTCACGCAGCACTCTCCTCTCTCAAACGCCTCTCATATGTCCAGTGGCAAAAGTGAATAACATGACAAATAGCTTCAAACGGTCGAAAAACATGCAAATACTGCAGGGAGACAAATGTCCAACCTTGTGTTTAGTGAGGAGGTAAGGTCATCCCTGACTCCATCTATCACAGCTGTAATCAGGCGGACGCAGGCTAACTCTGAGCTCGGCTTCAGCTGCATAGATAAGCGCACACAAGCAGGGAGAGCCAGCCCAGATAAAAACAGGAAAAAACTGATAAAAGATTCAACAAGTAAACACTCTCGCAGCTGTGGTGTTCCCCTTTGTAGTCGCTAACTGTTGGGCTGGCATAAGGCTACACGTCTCTCGCTCTCCTTTCATACATAGAAATCTCTCTTTGAATTCATCTGTGACTATAATGTAGTTTACAACCGGATTACAGCATCGTTTATAGTCTGTGCTGTATATATTTAGCTTGTCACAATAGTTCGGTTTTATAGACTTTTATCAAGCTATTTAGTAAAACACATGCTGATCGTAAAGGCAAAAAACACGAGAATTCATTAGACTGACTAGTTCAGATAAGAGCTGAACAAACATGCCTTTGCAAAATTTATGAAAAGGCACTCTGCTTAAATATCATAATAAAATATACTCTTTTCAAAAGGCATTTGAGCTCAAATTTGCAATTGAATTTAAAAGGATCCAACACCAGCGGAGAATGAAGTAAAACTGTTTACACACTTTCCAAATGTGCAAAATTTTGCAGGTATTTTGTGATTGTAATATCCTGATCTGATAATGTATGCAGAGCCAGCACAGAAATAGCTCTTGGGTATTCTGATATTTACCTGCCTCACCTGAGATTGTGTTAACTTCCTTCTCGTCATCAGGTGTCAATTAATTCAGTCCTATCTGATTAACAGGTGTCATGAGCACAAAGAAGACTGAATCTCAACATATATTACATATTTTTTTATAATGACATTTTTAAGCAAAGTTTGGATAAGAAAATATGACATTTTTAATTATAGTTTTACACCTCTGTTCATTTATAACAGTTTTATACAATTTTACATTACTTTTGTACTTTTTTTTGTAACATTCAGTTTCAACTGAAGGCATTTAAAAAAAGAAGAAGAGAAATCTCGTTAAAAAAAATACACATATAAAACCTGTTTTTCTGTTGACGGGAGAAGATCTGACCCAGGCTAATAACTTTATTTACTTTAACACTTTATTTCAACAACAACAAAAACAAGTTTAAAAACAAAAAGGCATGAGTACAAATACCAGTTGGAAGTGACAACAATGATTGATTATCAAAAATTATTATTATTATTAGAATTTGTTATTATATTAGTTTATTATTATAATTTATATTATTATTGTTATGGCTGCATTTTGGCGGTACTTTAGATTGGATTGGGTCAGGGTAGGAACAGCATGCAGACTGGAAAACTAAGTGAAACTATGGGTTGAAAGCATGCCCAGTGAGTCTGGAATAACTTGAAAAAAATAGAGGAACTGCAAGATGTGCATCGTTAAGCTGTTATATAACTCTACTTATAATGCAATGCTTTTCGTATTTGAAACAAAATGGTGGAAACCTGAGACAAAAGCCAGTCGACAATAAAATCTTTTCCAGCCGGAAGAGCACAGTCTCAACTGTGCACTTTAATTCCATGTGTCAATTTTATAATTTCTTTCATTTGTGTGGTATAAAGAGATAAATTAACTAAAATTCCATTGCCTATCAAATAAATAAATTGAATAAAAACCGAAGAATGAATGACAAATAAATGTTTTTTTTTTCTGGGTTCGTCATCACTGCAGATTAAGCTTCTGTAAAGTAAAAGATATGACCTGTTTTTTATTACATATAATAATATAACATATAATTTCAATATGTTGAATTTTGGAAGATGATGACTGCCATAAACATTTCCCAGTGGGATTATTTTACACTAGAGACACACTAGTTTGATGTAGATTTTTTACTGATATTCACACTTTTGTATATAAATGGTTTTTCGGTTCACTGATAAATGATGCCACCTCGGTGGTGATGTAACTTACTTAATTTGATGCATTGTTTACATAATTTACTTAACCTTGTATGTAGCAGCCATTCATTCTCAAGATGGATACAATTTTAAGCTTAGCAGTTAGACAAAGTTAAACAAAATAATAATAATAAAACAGCCAGCAAAACAAATGTGCCCAAATAAGATATATAAATGAATAACTTGTTAATTAATTATAGTTTAATTAAATATATTAAACAGAAAACAACAACTGTTCCTTATGTAGCCTTTCAGTGGGGATATTGCACAATCCTCTAGAAAACATCTTATAGGCAGCGAGTGTGTGCTTGTCCTCCACATATTCTCCCCAATAATTACATTAATCAAATTCCTGCCTATTATTATTGCCAAAACTCCTGTCATTCGTCACTGTGGATTTTGCCTTTTTGACATTGGCTGGGCTGTTTGTGATGAGCTATTTGTCCTGGGTGGGGTGGGACCGCTCGCTGGCTGGCTGACGGGCCAGGCTGGAGCATCGTGTGGGGAGAAAGTGTCATGTTTTACAGCGGCTGGTGCTAAATAGGCCCTATGCCATTAATCTACCCTCCTCCATTGGAGAGAGAACGCAGGCCAAGCTGGTGAATGTCTAAACAGACCTGCGGTCATGATTTATAAAGCCTATCCTCCATTAAAGATGCACCGCAGTCTTTACACGCTGGACAGTTAAGGACACTCGGCACACATTGCTAACATACAGACACGGCGGTGAAAAGATATGAACTGAAACACACACTCTAACTCACAAGCATAGTTTATTCAAGGATGAAAGCACAGGTTAGAGAAACTATAATTACAAGTTTAACTTTGATTAGTATTGAAAAGCCATGCTGGCAGAGGGATATCTTTGTGTGTGATGTGTTAATGAACACTACGGGTCAAAAGTTTGTAATAATTATGATTTTTAAATGATTTTTTATGTTTTATGCTTTCCAATGCTGCATTTATTTGATTAAAATACAATAAAACAGTAATATATATATAAAAAAAATGCAAATTCAATTGAAATTGAATTTCTATTTAATCTATTTAAAATGTAATTATAATGTGATGGCAAAACTAAATTTTGGCACATTAATCAAGTGTCACATGACCTTCAAAAATAATTGTAATATGCTGATTTGGTGATCAATTATTAATAATGGTTCTTATTATTATCTATGTTGAAAACAGGTTTTGCTGCTTAATATTTTGTGAAATTGTTTTCAGGATTATTTGATGAATAGAAAATTCCAAATTTATTTGAAAGAGATATATTTTGTAATAAATATAATATTTTTAAACATTATAAATGTCTTTACTGTCTCTTTTGATGAATTTAATGCATCCTTGATTAAAATTAATTTCCTTCTTTAAAAAAGTGCTTACCCCACATGTTTTAACAGTAGTGTATCACAGTTATAACAAAAATATTAAGCAGCAAAAGTGTTTTCAACATTGATAATAAAAAAGGTTTCTTGAGCACCAAATCAGCAAATAGAATGATTCATGAAGGATCATGTGACACTGAAGTATGGCGTGGTGAAAATGAACTTTTCCATTCACGGAATTAATTCAAGTAATATGCACATTATTACTGTTTTACTGTATTTTTGATCATATTGATGCAGCCTTGATGAGCAAAACAAGATTCAAAACATCTGTATAATAAAAATTGTGATTATTCCAAACTTTTGACTGATAGCGTATGTACATGTGCATGCCCAAATGTGTGCGTGCATGTGTTTGTGTGTGTGTGTGTGTGTGTGTACATGTGTGAGGGAGTGAGAAGCTCTATTCTGGCAGTGGTAATCCATCCATTGTGCTAAAATTCTCCATCTGTATCAGTTCATTGAGAGCACATTGGCCCTGGGGTCTGTAACTGAGCTGGACCCTGTCTGACAGGCCGGTGTGTGTGTATGTGTGTGTGTGTGTTGGGGGGCAGGGGCAGTGGACCATGGGAAAAACACCGCCCTGCACCTCTCTGCAGCACTTGTTCCACCCCACTTCACAGGCACACACACACCAAACATGAGCCACTTGTCACTGACCCCCTCCGCTCTCCCTATGCCCACTAAGTCTCACCCTTCATGGCCTCCTCCCGCACATGTGTTCTTAACACTAATGCACCCGAGTCCCGCGGTCTGCACCCGGCACCCCTGACCGGTCCACTTACACCATGCCCTGGGCTTTTCCTGTAGCTGTACTTCAGATCTTTCATCTCTGATTTGCCATTTTTCATTAGGTTCTATTTTAATAAGCAAGAAATGTGTTATGATAAATGACAAACTCTTCCCGAAGCAGTCGCTGGGACACACAGGGTTAATGGATGTGGCGTGTGAGTGTGTTTGTGGATGCGTGCACACCTTGGTTGTGTCTAGACCCCTGTAACCAACATTAAAGTGAGCCGTGATTAGAAATTTACAGAAGAAAAAAAAAACATAATATTATGTATGAAATGAATCATTAACATGGACCATTAAGTTCTCTATTTTCATTTAATTGAATTTGTCAGCAGTATCCTCTTTAACTGAAAACCACTCATAACTGCTAAATTAAATAATAATTAAAGATACAACTATCAGAGGATTTGAGGGGAAGTCAGGGAGCATTTATTTCCGATCCAAGGCGTAATTTATTCAAATTATATAGAAGAGCGATTGAGAAAATTAGATACATATTCCTTTCAGGCCTTTAAAGGAGAAAAACGCAACAAGTTTTCTATTAGAATTGCTCATGGTTGTATCAGTGGAGGGTGCTTACCATCTTAATGAGACATATACAATTTTTTTATATATATATGTATACTGTATAAATGACACATTTGTTGCAATTTATTGATTTTTTTTTTTATAAATTCCTTACTTCAAACAGATTCAGACTTTCAGATATAATAAAAAGAGCTATATCTTATAAAGAAAAATTGATATTTTCAGAAGAAAATGAACAAAGCGAGTGGAAAAGATAGAACGTCGATATGTTTGTCTAAGAGGGGCAGCAGGTTGTGTAGCCCCTGTAGCTGCGCCGATAAAAGTCAGCCGTGAAGGCAGGAAGGAAACAGAGTAGGAATTTGGTAGGAAAGAAAAGGAGTATGGAATGAAAGAAAGAAGACAAGCAATAGTAGAGCTGCTGAGGGTGGAAGGGGGAATGAGGAAAGATGGATGAGGGAGAGAAATAGTGTAGCCAGTAGGGGGAGGCACGACTAAAGAAAGGCCACTGAGAGAGAGAGAAAGAGAGAGAGAGGAGAGAGAGAGAGCTGAGAAGACACCTATACACACGCACACGCATCTGTCTTCTCATAACCCAGATACATCCAAGGCATACTTGTTTGAAAATCTTACGAATCCACATTGGTGGTTAGGGTAGCATGTCATACAGTTTGCGCAGGCAACGAGCGGTGCAGTGAATGAGCGTGCTAGCTGAAGTGTGATAAGATGGGCTGTTTGTTTGTGTGTGTCTGAGCGCTTTATGTACGGTACTGTGTAATCTGTGAACCTACACTGCATATTTACCACTAAACACATGAATATTGAAATTATGGGCGGTGTGTCACCATTTTACTTATTCGACCTGCCACTCCATGACACCTGCACCTGTTGCCTGCCCTCCGGGATTCTCTCTGCTGTTTTGTTAACTCCACCCCCACTTCTCCATCTATCTGTCTCGCTTTCTCTATCACCCTCTATATATGTTTATGCATGTCTGTAGGTGAGTTTTTATAATGCTGCTTGTTCGGAATACAGTATGACTCATCAGGTTGTTCAGGTAGGCAGTGAGAAAAGTGACAGCTTTAACCCACTCATTCAGCTGCTGGGCCTTCTGTCTGTGTATACGAGTGTTAGTTTAAGAGTGACAGAGGGCAAAAAAAGAGGAATGGTCAGAGACAGAAAAGTGAGAAATGGCATATCCTACAAATTCCACATGAACAGACATTTTAAAGAGTATCTAATCTATCTATCTATCTCTATCTATTATTATCTAATCTATCTATCTATCTATCATATATCATCTATATATCTATCTATCTATCATCCATCTATTTTTATTATTTTCACTGTTATAAAATCCAGTTACAACCAGGATGTAATGTAATAACATTCTGTTTATTACAATGTTGTTATGTCATCTGCTGCTTTAAATGCTTTAATATTGGGTGGATTCTGATTGGCTGTCAATGTAATAGTCATTGTTATAGTTATCTTTTATATGAATGGATATTAAGAAAATTGATCATGAAAAATCACAAATCATGAAAGATCACAAAATGAAGACTGGACAAAACATAATATATACATTAATTAAATTCATGCAATAATTATTTAAACGTTATTGCATTACATATACATTAGCTATTGCTGCATTATATAACTGTGAACCTGGAAGTTTCACAGTTATATTTGTAGCAATAGCCAACAATAAATTTTATGGGTCAAAATTATCGTTTTTGTTTTCTTTTTTATGCCAAAAATCATTAGGATATTAAAGCTGCAGTCCGTAAGTTTTGCCTCTTAGTCGCCATCTCTGTGTGTCTATGTGTGGCAGTCAGTCACCGCACCGGTGTGAATCCTATACTTAGTAATCACAGATTCTAGCCTACGTCATGGAATACATGACCCAAATAAGAATTTTCACCGTACCTTGTCATCTGAACAAGTAAGTAACAAATCTGCCACATTTGTTCTGACCAACTGAATAAAAAAAACATAACAAAAATAAATTGTGCTACCAATAGTGATTTAATATAATGATCGATTAGCTCATATCACATCAAAACCTGCAAATTATTATTATTGTTATACTTAATTCTCAAATTGTTAATGTTAACAACACCAGCATTGCGTGACTATGAGTATAGTATGTGTGTAGATTTCAATTTCTGTACAGTCTAATCTCTAATTGTCATACCATTCGAATTTCATATTAAGAAATGATTTTATCCAAAAAGCAAATTATGCTCCCTTCCAAGTTGTTGTCTTTAAAATACAAATCTTGTGTAATCCCCGGCTATCTGTAATCAGAAGCACATTTAAAAATGGAATATAATTTAATTTCATTCACAAGTGTTTCATATACTTTTGGTACAATCCGCCATCACAAAAATTTTTTTGACATTTAATTATTCTGGCTGCTGTGAGAAAAGGCTAACGATCTGCCACCTGCAGGATCCTCACATGCGATAGCCTAGTAGCCGGGACAACTTCTTTATGTTTACAGACGTGACATAATGACGCAGCAGAATGCTTGAATTTCCCGTGAAAACCTACACATACCACTCAAATTAGAAAACAGTATTATAAGCTAACCGTTGTGAATACTGGCTAAAGTAAGGCGGTAGTTTTGAACACTGGCTGGTTATATACTTGCTCAAATATTGATTTTGGATAATTTCTGACCAAAAAAATCTTTTAAGTAAAGATTATGTTCCATTAAGATATTTTGTACATGTCCTACCGCTAAAATATATAAAAACTTAATTTTTGATAAGTAATTTGCATTGCTAAGGACGTCATTTGGACAAATTAAAGGCGATTTTCTCAATATTTAAATTTTTTTTTGCACCCTCAGATTCTAGATTTTCAAATAGTTGTATCTCGGTCAAATGTTGTCCTATCCTAACAAACCGTACATCAGTGGAAAGCTTATTTATTCAGCTGTCAGATGATTTATAAATTCTCTTTTTTTTTTTTTTTTTTTAAAAAAATGACCCTTTATGATGGTTTTGTGGTCAAGGGTCAAAATTAAGTTTGTAATTGTTAGTACCTAGGTATTGTTTTGGATGTGCGTTGACATCATTGTCAATCAACAAACTTTTACAGTTCATAAGTCGATGGAAAAATGTAGTTTTGTGAAGTGTGGCATAATATACCATAGTCCATCACAACACCATTCACCGTGGTCAAAGTGCACAAAACTGCAATTACCACCCTTTTTTAATTCTTAAACTACAACACTGGAAATTTCAAATATGTTTAACTAGAAATGTCCCCAGTTTTCTAAATCTGGTCACCTTAGTGAATCTGGCTTGTTGCCCTATTCTCCGTGTGTTTGTGTAAGTATATGTGTGTGTTAGGTGTTTCTGCGTTTTGGATGTTGCTACCTCCTCCCCTCATACCTCCTGAATAAAAGGCTGCGTTCGCTAAGTGCAGACGGATCAATTTCACCATGGAACTACGGACACAAAGACTGGGAGTGCAGCTCTCATGCCACTGCCGGGTATCTTTTACGCCCTCTCACATTTACCATTCTCTCTCTCCGCGCTGACCGAAAGGTGACACTGTGGATGGACTGGCAGATAGGCTTAACTCAATAACACGCCGCCCAAGTAAAGACAAGGCCTCCCTCCTGCTTTACACTTGCCCTGTTTCTATTACTCTCTCTCTCTCTCTCGTTGCCCTCCCTCCACCACCCCGTCCTGTGCTCTGCTATGGCTAATGCTCTAGAAAGTTCCTCCGACAGAGTCCTCACACTTTCTTAGTCACACTAGAGTGAGTGGGGGAACATCTAGAGTGATGTTAATCGTTGCTCTCTCTCGCTGGCAGTGGCAGCACACGTGAGCGGACAGTGTTCCGCTGCATTCTACTGGGCCGTGGATGGTGGAGTATGGCATTCAGATGAGTGAGCTGGCAGGAAACAGGCAGTGCTGTGACCAGGAACTCCATTAAAAACCACACAGCACACTTTGATTACCATGACTGGTCAGCCAAGTTTAAGCACCCCTAAACACACACACACACTGTTTCTTCTACATTTTGTCTCACTTTCATTGCACAAACACCCACATGCATGCATGCACACAGCCACATCTCCTCTCTCTGTTAAACAGCCTGTGAAAGTAGTGGATATAATGGTCCTTTTGGCCTCATTTCCTCAAACACTGAAAAAACAATGCATGAATGTCATGTTTTCACAAAACTCTATAAGCTATAAACAGATGTTTCTTAAACTTTAGGCACTTTTAGCGACGTGGAGCTTTAAAAAATTAACTCTCTTAAAACTTTTTATACCGTTAATAGGCTATACTAACATTTGTCTACTAACAATATCCAACATTGGACAAATATGCATCGTCAAATGATTAGGGTGAATACATTTATATATACTGTACTATTGCATATTTATATTACATTTAAAGTGAGTTATAAATGAATAATTCAGCAAGCAATTCATCTGAAGGATAAATAAACATGTGAAATAATAATACAATAACAATATCACAAAGTTTTGAGTTATTATAATAATACGTTTCAGAAATCATTTAAAATGGTTCAAGCTAGAAAAGGGAGGGATTAATAAATAGTAAAAACATATATAAATAAATAAAAATCAAAATTTTATATATTTATCAATGCTAAACAAACAGTTATAGTCGCATGCGCACACAAAATAAATAGCCTTTAGAAGTAATTACTAACACAAACTTTACTAATTGCTCTAAAATATTCTTGTTTTACACTGTACTAGAGGGCTATTATGTGTTACAGATGGCTTAGCAGAAGGTCCTAAAGTAAAAAAACTTCCTGGTTCATGAATCAGAGTTTCAACGGCGATCTAGCAGCCAATCACGTGGCTTGGAGAAGCAGCATTTCAGAGCATCTCTGGGGCAGCCTGCCTATTAAAACAAGGCCAAACACTGCACAGACAGCGAGTGAGCCAATTAATTCTGCTGGGGGCTACGCTCCCAGGTTAGGATTTGCTTACGGTGATAAATTGGTGCTTTGTATCCATGCTAAACTACTTCCATTTTTCACGTTTTCTATGGGCTGCCAGGTCCGTGGATGATGTCACAGGGCATATGATGATTAGGGGATGCCTCATGTCCCGTTGTCGTAGGGTCAGCCATGCACTGCATGTGTGAAATTAATTAAAATCTGGCTCATGTCACTGGTTGTGCTAATGCTAACACAACCAATGCTAACCACATGACCTGCACAATAAAATGAACTAAGACAGTAAGACCTAATATCAAAAAGGATAACATGTTTTAATATGAATTATCAAAAATTCTGCTACAAATATTTTATATAACAATCAATGACGTGACAGTAATTTTTTATCCTATCTATTAAAGTACATTAAAAATGATTGAATACTTGAAAGACATTAATATAGGCTATACCATTTTATGATTAGCATGTTCTTAATTTCTGAATTTTTAGGGTCAAAAAATAAATATTGTCAGGGTAATACAACAGTCCTGATATCTTGTATCTTCTTGTAAAAAGAACAACATTCTTGTAAAGAAAACAATATTAAGTACTTTGGCATAATATGTTATTATTATTTCTTATAAAATCTTCTTTACTGTATAACGGTTAAATTTTTTGTTGCTTCACTGCTTGTTAAATATCTGATAAAACGTTTGTCCACTAAATCAAAGCCATGTAGTGTCACCATCATGACTGACCAACTGACCGATGTGCAGAAAAATGCAACACATAAATAACAAAAAAAAACAAAATCAATATTGTTAAAAACATCGTATTCAATGAAATAAATTAATTTCACTCAAATATTACTGATTACATTAAGCAGAACTAAATCTTGCATGCTTTGCTTCAGACTCAGTAAGGAGAATACATGTTGAAATTGAATGTTATGTGTTTTTGTACAAGACTAATATGAATGGAGATCTGTTCCCTTTCGATACTTCACTCGTACTGCGTCTGCTTAAGACGCATATGGGAAAAAAGTATTTTTTCTCCTGAACTGAAGACTTTTTTCATTCACGCAGTGAAACTGCAAGGCCATTGGTTCGTGCAGAGCTTAAAAAAACAAACCAATGGCGTGGCAGCGGAGCTGCACGAGCCTATGGCGACGAAGCCCGCCAAGCCCTGCCAGAATGGGCGGGGCATCTGGCTATATAAGTGGTCGTGTCGCCACATTTCTTCTCCTTCAGCGACGACTCTACGCTCATTGCTGATCCTGAAAGCCTGCTCGCCGTTTACACGCCTTTGCAGCTGGAATCGGGACTTCTCAGCTTGGCTGACCTGCTTCTCCGCTTCTCCAGCGACGAAGCAGTTCCGGTCCGGTTCCCCTGCTGCCTCCGGTGACTTCAAGAGCTTCTAAAAGAGCAGCGGCGTTGTTGCAAATGCCACGCCGTTACTGCGGTTCGTGCAGGTCTCCCCTGCACGCCGATGACGGCCACACGGAGTGCGTTTCCTGCTTGGGGAAATCCCATGCGGAAGCTGCGCTCACGGGAGCTATTTGCTCTCATTGCGAGAGTTTTAGTCTCGCCTCTCTCCGCTCACGGATCGCTTTCTTTTCAGAGAGCGACTCCGCCCCCCGCGCCCTCCCGTTTTCTTCCTCCCAGGGACCTGTGAGGAAAAAAACAGCGGGGCAGAGGGCTCGAGCGACCGTTCTTCCCGGAGGTCCGACGAGCTCACCAGATGCATGATGCACTCCATACTCCGCCCACCTCCGTACTGCCTCTTCATCTGCCCTCACCTCCATCGACGGTGCTGAAGAAAAGGGGTACGATAAGCCGCCTCCCCTAGATGAGTCAGTGGCCGCGCACTGGACGTGCCTACACCTCAGCTGGACAGGCGGCCGCGACGCTTCATTCTATGGCGGTCCTTCAGGTCTTCCAGGCCAAAATCCTTGCATCCTCCGAGACTGGCCTGGACCCCGCTACCCTCAGGGATCTGAGGAGCACGACGGACCTGGCTCTACGTGCCACCAAGACCACCGCCCAGGCGATTGGGAGATCGATGGCCAGCCTTGTGGTGCTCGAGCGCCATTTATGGTTGACGCTGACGGAGATGAAGGACGCGGATAAGATCCCCTTCCTCAATGCTCCTGTCTCCCCCAAGAGCCTTTTCGGCCCAGCGGTCGAAGGGTTTGCTGAACGCTTCACGGAGGCACAGAAATCGTCCCAGGCTATGCGACATTTCCTGCCTAAGCGCTCCAGCTCCGCTGCCGTCTCAGCTCGCCCAAAATCTGCGCTGACTCAGCAGCCTGAGAAACCAGTGCCTGCCACCCCCGCTGTTCAGTCCGCTAAAGCGCAGCAGACGCGGGGACGCTCTCGCTCGACAAGACGCTACCCTCCTCCTAAGCGCCAGGGACCCCGACCCAAGATAGCGTTGGACCCAGCGCCTCAGGCATCATCCTGATCCACGAGACAGGAAGAGGATGGGGTCAGATCTCGCCATGGCCGGACCGCCTGACACACCGTTCAGCTCCGGGTACAGAGGGAAATGTGTTTTGTGCAAACAGCGGGCCCGTTCATGCGCCCAAGCATCCGACCGCTGTGATAGCGGGAAAAATAATAAAATGCAAACATTTTAAAAAAGAGAGCAAACTTCCTCTTCCATCACTCGTATGTGTTCTGCCCCCATGCGGCCAGTCACCCGAGTTAATCCAACCCCTTGCCACATGGGCCGAGGCCTGGCAGGCCATCCCCAGGGTGTCAGAATGGGTTATGGGCATAATAAAGCGAGGATATTCACTCCAATTCGCTCGAAGACCCCCGCGCTTCAGCGGCGTTGTCCCCACCCCCGTGCAGAGCAAGGACGCCCATGTCCTGCGCTCAGAGGTGATGAAATTGCTGGCAAAAGGAGCCGTGGAAAAGGTTCCTCCAATCCAGAGCGAGTCAGGCCTTTACAGCCGTTACTTCCTCATCCCCAAAAGAGATGGTGGCCTCCGGCCCATCCTCGATCTCAGATACCTGAATCGCACCCTCATAAGGAGGTCGTTCAGGATGATTACACTGAAACAGATCCTCATGCAAATTCGCTCGAGAGACTGGTTCTTTCCCTGGACCTGAAGGATGCATACTTTCACATCCAGATAGCCCCTCGTCACAGGCCATTCTTGAGATTCGCCTTCGAGGGTGTGGCTTATCAATATACGGTCCTTCCCTTCAGACTGTCCCTGGCCCCCCGCACCTTTACGAAGTGAATGGATTTGAGACAGATGGGAGTCCGTATTGTCAATTACCTCGACGACTGGCTCGTCCTGGCCCAGTCGGAGACAGAACTAATATCTCACAGAGCCCTCCTCCTCAGCCACCTGGAGTGCCTGGGACTCAGGGTCAATTTTGCCAAAAGCTCATTGCTTCCCAGCCAACGAATCTCGTTCCTGGGAACGATCTTCGACTCAGCTCAAATTAAAGCTGTAGTCACGCCAGAACGAGCTCTGGCCATACAGAGGCTGGCGACCTCCTTCAAGATCGGTACCGCTCGCCCGCTCAAAGCGTTTCAAAGGATGCTGGGCCTCATGGCAGGAGCATCTCCAGTGTTACAGTTGGGTCTGCTGCGTATGCGCCCCCTTCAGCGCTGGTTGAAACCACGGGTTCCATTCCATGCGTGACATCACGGACGCCTGCATATCAGGGTGAGTCAGGCCTGTGTATCGGCCCTGACCCCCTGGAAGAACTCCCGTTGGATGGAACAGGGCGTGGCCATGGGGATGGTTCACAGAAGGACAGTTGTCATGACAGACGCCTCCAACTCAGGTTGGGGGGGGCGCTGTGAGAGGGCATACCGACCTTCGGCCACTGGTCGATGGCAGAAAAAGGCTTCCACATCAACTGCCTGGAAATGTTAGCAGTATGTCGAGCCTGTCAGTTCTTCCTGCCAGTCCTGAAAGGGCACCATGTGCTAATCCGATCGGACAACATGTCGGTTGTGTCCTACATAAATCGCCAGGGAGGCCTCTCTTCAAAAACGCATCTTCATGCTAGTGGAGCGCTTCTTAGAGTGGGCTCAACCCAACCTGCGCTCGCTAAAGGCAGCGCATATACCAGGTAAATTTAACCGGGGAGCGGACATGTTATCAAGCAGCAATGTCCCCTCAGGAGAGTGGATGCTCCACCCACAAACGGTTCAAAAAATCTGGGAGATCTTTGGCAAGGCAAAGGTCGACCTCTTTGCCTCAAAAGACAAATCTCACTGCAAAATTTTTTTCTCAAAGACACGGACGCGTTGGCCCACGATTGGCCCAACCTCCTTCTTTACGCTTTCCCCCCGATCGCTCTGATCCCACAGGTAATCAGGCGAGTGAGGGAACAAAAACACAGGGTTCTCCTGGTAGCCCCCCTGTGGATGAACCAGCTGTGGCTATCAGAGCTGACTCAGCTACTGATAGCGGCCCCTTGGCCTGTTCCACTGAGACGGGATCACCTCTCTCAAGCGAACGGGGAAATTATGGCACCCTCGGCCCGACCTATGTGCCCTGCACCTCTGGCCGCTCGACGGGAGCCTTCGTGCCTCCCAGAGCGAGTCTTAAACACAATTTCGGAGGCTAGAGCTCCGTCTACGAGACGCCTCTATGCCTTAAAGTGGTCTTTTTTCTCCGCCTGGTGTTTAAACCGCGGCAAAGACCCTCTCACTTCCGAATTAGCAGAGGTGCTGTCTTTTCTACACGAGCTGAGCTGGATAAGGGTCGCTCCCCATCCCGGCTCAAAAGTCTATGTGGGGGCTATAGCAGCTCTCATGTCCCTACTTGAGGGCCAATCAGTGGCAGAACAAAAATCGTGCAGTCAGCGATACTGAAAGGTGCAAGGAGGCTGAATCCGCCTCGTCCCCCTACCGTCCCTTCATGGGACCTGCCCACTGTGCTGAGGGCCCTGAAGGGCCCCGCTTTCGAGCCGCTACAAGCCGCCAACGTTAGGTCGCTGTCGCTAAAGACTGCTCTGCTTCTAGCACTAGCATCAGTAAAGCGAATAGGAGACCTGCAGGCGCACTCAATTAGCCCTGCCTGTCTGGAATTCAGGCCTAACGACTCTAAAGTCGTCCTGAAACCAAGCCACGGTTACGTACCTAAAGTGCTCTCCAATCCGTTCAGAGCACAGGTCATTACGCTCTCCGCGCTTCCTCCATCTGAAGAGGACAGAGAGCTATCTCTGCTCTGCCCCGTCAGGCGTTGAGAATCTATATTGAGCATTCCACTCCCTATAGGCGATCGGAACAACTCTTTGTCAGCTTCGGTAACCACACCAAAGGGCATCCGGTCACGAAGCAAAGACTCTCTAGATGGATAGTAGACGCCATCTCGCTAGCATACTCTTCCTTGGGCCTCCACGGCCCCATTGGAGTACGGGTGTGTCCATTGCGGATATTTGTGAGGTGGCCGGCTGGGCCTCGCCATCCACATTTGCGAGGTTTCATAACCTGGAAGTCTTCAGCTTGAAAATGGCACGCGGCTGCGTAAACAGACATGACAGAGGCCCTGGGCCAGCACGCCAGTTATATGTATGGTCTCCTGGGGTCAGAGTACGGTATACTCTGAGACGATTAACCAGGCCGGTGTGACTAGAAAGCTCCGCCCGCTAGCCTTGGGTTATGTTGACTCGCTTCAAGCATGGTTGTTATGGAAGTTTACTTTAGTAATTCCACTACATTAGCACGGCCGATTGGCCTGTTCCAGATGCGTTTAAGCAGACACAGTAGAGTGAAAGTATCGAAAGGGAAACGTAATCGGTTTACGTAACCCGGTTTCCTGAGATCGGGAACGCGTACGTGTTGTGCGTGCTATGTAGTGGCACGACTACAGTGTCCTTCAGTCGAAGAAATCTGAGGATCCTGTGGCGAATGCCCGCTTATATAGTCAGATGCCCCGGCCATTCTGGCGGGCTTTGCGGGCTTCGTCGCCATAGGCTCGTGCAACTCCGCTGCCGAGCCATTGGTTAATTTTTAATACACTGCACGAACCAATGACCGTGCAGTTTCACTGCGTGAATGAAATAGGCTTCAGTTCAGGAGAAAAATTTTTTTTTCCCATATGCGTCTAGCAAGATGCAGTACTCGTTCCTGTATCTCAGGGAAACGAGGTTACGTCAGTAGGCCGAGCACGTTGTGTGTATTGTTGTTATGTTGGGATTTACTGGGCTTCTGTTTATGTCTGAGTTTTGGGGGGTTACAATTTTGCTGAAGAGCCAAAGCATATTAGGACTATCTCTGTACTGCTTTGATTAAAAGTTGTAATGCCACTTGCTGATGCAGTAATAGTCTCTTGATGTATTAGCACATCTGCGCTTTAGCCTGCTAAATAGCTAGTTAAGTAGCTAGAATGTAACTATAAGACAGTGTTATTAAATGGTTTTAATCTATACGGTTACGTTTCAGCAATATAAAATAACCAAGTTTAATTGTATTTTAGGAAATATTCTTTTACACAAATGAAATAAGTAAACACTGGTTTCTAAACTGGTTTCCTTAACTGAAATGAGTTATCATAACTTCTTGGGTTTTGTGTGGACTGTCTTGAAGTATTAAAAATTAATAAATGATTTAGCTAATTGTACAATTTCATTTCTAAAAATGGTGAGTTAGATGTACAATTCATTCTCTGAAAAAAGGGAGAGATTTTGTGGTAAGTAAACAAGCTAATTCAAAGCTGAATGTTTTGTTTTGACAAAGCTCTTAGCGATGATGGGTTAAAGCTCTGCTGTTAGCTGAAGAACTGTTGAACCCTCCAGCCACCTATTTCCTGATCTGACCTGTTCGGATGTGCATTAATTTGAAAACGGCAATGTAAACAAACCTCCATTTTACCCACAGCTCATGGTCATCTCTCCTATATGCTTTTGTCTGTAAATCTATAAAGCTCAAAGTCAACTTTCAGATTCCAGAGATGCATTTCTCCTAATAAAGACATGTGGTCTGCATTTACTTTCTCTCTCTCTTTTTATCTTTATCTTCCCTCTCTCCTTCCTCTCTCTCATAAAAGAGACTCTCTATTGTATCTCTCATCTGAACTGTGGAGTGGTTAGAGGGGTTGTTGTGGGGAGAAGGGGGAGGTGGTGAGGGGATTGAGGGATTGGAAGAGCATGGGCATCCTTTCTCATACAGGAAAGGTCCATATTCCCCCCATTATTTCACATCAAGACCATTTTTCTAAACGTAACCATGGAAGTCAGTCACGGGCAACTGGCTTTGCTTGAATAGA
>JADLZN010005884.1:0-12432 GCA_018155175.1 Sinocyclocheilus anophthalmus
GAAGACAAGTTGACAAAAAGTCCAAGATTTGCTGATAATGTAGCATAATGAACGGTTTACAAGCAATTTTTTTTAAAAGCTGGTCATTTTGGACCGGCAACACCACATAGATAAAAGATTACAGCACAGCGCAAATGTTAAAGAAATTGGTCAAAAAGACTCACAGAAAAACTGGTTTGAATGAATCTGATGAATCATTTTCTGCATATATCAGAATGATTGCTGTATTATTGTTACTCACTCACAATTTATAGTTAAAGAGGTGCAATAATTTTGTTCTCATTAGTGGTAATTAAATGGTTACTAAAAATTGTATTCATTTATTTATATTTACAGTTTTGTTAATATTGAAAAAAGAATAAAAATGATAAAGAACATGAATAAACTAGTGAAAAAAAATGTAAGTACATATTTAGACACAAACAATGCAATAATTATATTTTATTTAATTCTAGCTTTATTTCCAAGGAACATAAATATGAAGAAACAAACAAGAAATTATTTTTTTCCCTCTTTCATTTCCTCTCAGTCTGGTGTTAATTGTGTTTTCAAACAGGCTCTTGATGTGTACTAGGTTCAGGGCCATATTTGACGTCAAGAGACCAAATCAAAGAATATGCATATTTAAGAATACACAAACTGTAAACTATTAGAGTGTGTATTGGATATAAATCATATAAATAACAGTATACACACATCTATACAAATACACATACAACACACAAGTGTAAAGGATTTACTTTCGCTTATAAGCCTGGAAGGCTCTTCATCGTTTAGCCAGGGTGCGATAACACTCACACACACACAAATACACAAAGCAGTACACAGTTAAATATGGAATGAAAAGAGGAATCCATTTCACAGCACACACACACACACACCTTTAATCTATTCCAAAAGTATTTGTGTTAGTAAGTGAGCCGCCATCTCCCATGCATCCGGATTTAGTTTGGCGTTGTTGTAGAGTCACTCTTTAGATGTAGGTCATTATTTAATTACAAAATCCAGCGCATGGCTGCTTAGAATTGCTCTGTGTATGGTGTTGGTGTGTTATGAGTGTGTGTTCTGGTAGTGGTAAGGGTTAGAGGGCACGCAGCGTTGTGCTGGTAAATAGCTACATCTCCTTTTTGTTGGGTTATTAAGAGGATTAGCTGGCTTTGTCAAAGATGTTATCTTGGCAGAAAACCGATTCCAGTGCGATGCCTGCCAAAGTCTGCGTTCTTTAAAATCGTTATATTTTCAAGCGGTTGTTATGAAACAAAGGCAGAACGGAGTGTAATTGAAATGCGTTTCCGTTTCGGCCCAATGTGCGCGTGTTGAAAGGTCACTGTGATCTTAGGCTCCACTATACTCTCCGCGTCTAGTAAATAACTCACCGGTGTCGTCATCCACTCGCCTCAACGGAACCACGCGACCTCCCGAACCCAGACCGCAACAGTTACCATAGCGATATTCATTACCGCCATTACCTCGTTACTCACCTCCATTGGCCGAGTAATTTACAACTCTAAGTCATTCGAGCACATTGTTATTTAGCAGATTCATTCAGTTAGATTTTAAAGGCAGATGAAGAATTCACTGGGCAAAACTGGTGGGCAATTTAAAAGAATTTTAAACATTTTCAAACTGTAAACAGGGAGGTCAGACAAAACATGATCAATTCTGTCATCATTACACGTCCGCATGTCATTATAAACTGTATGACTTTTTTTTCTTTCTGTGGCACCAAAAGATTATATTTTGAAGAATGTTGAGAACCAAATAGTTTTGGTTTCTATAGACTTCCACATGGACAAAAAATAAAATGGAACTCAATGGGAACCAAAACTCTTTGGTTGCCAACATTCTTCAAAATATCTTCTTTTGAAATTCATAGAGTTTTGGATGACTTGAGAGTGAGTAAATGTGGGTAAACTATCCCTTTAAGGATTTCTTCCTTGTGTTCTTTTCAGCCCTAATATAGTGGCCTGCTTTCTAATTGAATTTTTTTTTTAATAATTAAGTCCTGCGATGTAACGCTGCATGTCAGCATCGTTACTCCGGTCTTCAGTGTCACATGATCCTCAGAAATCATACTAATATGCTGATTTGATGCTCAAGAAGCATTTCTTCTTGCATTTATCAATGTTGAAAACAGTTGTGCTGCTTCATATTTTTGTGGAAACTGTGGCACGTTTCCCCCCAGGATTCCTTGATGAACAGAATGTTCAAAACAACAGCATTTACTTGAAATATAATTCTTTGTCTATCTAGTGATGTTTCTCTTTTGATCCATTTATTGTGGTTTTGCTGAGTATTAGTATCTAGTTTAATTTTTTATTTTCAAAACAACAAAAAACCCAATAAAACCACAAAAATAAAAAAGTATGAAAAGGTATCATTTATTGTGACACAGCCTTACAAAAAAAAAAAAAAACGGTGTCATGGTACACATTTATTCATACCGAAAATTTTGGTACGCATTTGTATTGAACAAATACAGCATTGTTTTAACCACTGCATGAGTGGAACTTCATTGGAAACTTCCAGTTGTATATATTGTTACTTTTTTTCTAAAAGAAAAAACAACTAAAAAAAAAATTCTCATCTTTCGTAATTCTGTCAGTTTTTTTTTCTAAGGAAATTAAGTCGTCTCATAAATGCATTTTGACACTTCGCTCGAGTTTAATAGGTCTACCGCGGAGCGCGAGTGAACGTGATCATTCCTTCCTCTGTACTACTAGTTTTAACGCAAATAAACATGACTGAACATCTGATGCCTCATGTAATTGTTCAATCAGTGTTTCAACCGCGGAAAGACGACACTAGAACAGCTTGTAAACAAAATGTCACGTAGCATTTTATTTACCTCAGCAAGTCATCAGTGTCCACAGCTCGTTAGTTCACTAGAGAAATGAAGTCTAGAGAAGAGCATTTTGCAAAGTATTAGACTAGATACTCATTATATTTCGCTTTACCTGTTAGTGATGTCAATTATTTAATCTTATACCTTATAGTAATGTAAAAGGGCTCCCAATAGTTTAGAGCAGAATTTGAGGTAGATTTTCATCCCTTACAAAATCTTAATTGTAATTAAATTTATTTAAAGAAATAGCCATTTGTTCAGTAAACCACTGTTTAATAAAAAAAGCAATTTTATGTTTAGTTTTTTTTTCTCCCTGCTGTACCGAAACTTTGCCAAACCGTGGTATGTTTAATTCATTTTTTTTTCAACACAATAAATGTGTCACAAATCTGGTGCGTTACATTGACTCTCACACTACACAAACTGTTTCATGTCACCCCGGACTACATTTCCCATCATCCCTTGCACTGATTACAACCAATCAAACACCCTACATAAGCCAATCCTCTTTCTCACTGCCGCGTATGGTTTGCGTTTATCGCCGCTCCTAGTGGTAGCACTTTACGGAGCAGTTTCCTATCTGATTTATTTTTGTTTAGTGTTGTTGTATAGTTTCTAGTTCTAATCGCAGTTTCAGAGTTTAGTCAAGTCTGTCTTGTGATTGCCGTTACATGAATATCTGCCTGTCTGGATTTATGCTCGTCTTGTCATTTGGAATGTTGCCCCGTGAATGATACTGTCATGTTACGGATAACCATCTTGTTAAGCCCTCTGGATAATGGTCGCCGTTGATCGACCTATGCCTGTTTATTGGATCACTCTTCTGTCTTGCCCTCTAAATACCTGTTTGCCATTGTCAGAACCTTGCCTGTTTCATGACCATGTTTAAGAATAAAGCTTTTCATATGGATCCATACGCCTCTCGTCTCGTTCGCCCCGCAACAAAATAACTTTTATACTTTTTATTTAAAAAATTGTCCAAAGTCACCAACAAATATATGGGCATATTATTAATATAAATAGTAGAGAGGGTATAGGAAATGATAATGGAGAAAACATGAGGACTGCATAAGAACCACAGCTTGACAACATTCATTTTATAGTGAAAATAACTAAAAATGAACTAAAAATACTTAAAATAAATAAAATGAAGTAGAATTAAATATCATTTATTGTTAATTAAATTAAAATAACTATTTATCAAATTAATGATTAGTCAGAGCTGCAGCCTAGTGTGTGCGCACATGCTCAGAGTCTGCCACAATAGTTAATTATAGTAAAGCATAAAGAAAATTCTCAACAAACCACTTAAGCCAATGTACTGTATCAGTGATCGTAAGACTCCAAGACGGAGCAAAGTCTACTTGAGGGAGTCTTTGCTCCATTGACCCTCAGCTAAATTAATTCACCAAACAAGTCATTCAGAGGGTTAATAAAGGCCAGATAAAAGTCAATTAGTGCGCTTAATAAGACGAGTTTGCTAATACAAACCGTCCTTTTTATGACGTGAGCTTTTTAAGTGAGAACACCAAGCACTGGACTGCTTGACACTTCCCAAAACCCACACACATCTCTGCAGGCCAGGCTTGAGTGAGTCTCCTTATTAACCCAAAAGGTACTTTATTACTCACACCACTAGCTAAAGAAACAATCACCCATGACCCATTTGAGCAAGATTAAGTTTAATCTAAATGCCAAAACATTACCTAACTGAAGGAGGCAGGATATGCTTGGACTCTTTTCGGGATCCTGAGCAATAAGAACACTGAGAACCAGTTACTGGTAAAGAAGCCAATTAGGTGGGGGAGGATTATGACTGTGAAAATTCAATAAATGCTAATTAGGCTCTCTTGAAGCCTCACCAGCCTCGATCTCTTCATCTCAAGTGCTAGTTATATTACAAAATATATATGAACACTGCTACAAAATAAATGGTTGTTGCACACTTGTATACTGTAACTCCAAATCTACTGCATAAATATAATGAAAATGTTCCTGACACTTGCTTAAGATGAAGTGAGTTTTAAAGATATGATATATAGTTGCATATGAGACTGTGAAGAAGTCAAGGGGTTTTAGAAAGATGTGAAAGAAATGATAGAGATCATCCTTGATGTTAATATTCAGTTGTTCAATTGACACCTTTAGGCCGTGTGCCCACCAAAGCGTTTTTCCCGAGGCTAGCGTATTTTTTAAATTGTTTTTTTTTTTTCAATGGGAGCCCCATGTTTTTTAAAACGCTAGTAGTGTGAAAAAGTTGTTGTTTTTTTTCTTCTTCTCAGTGCCGTGAGTTGAAGAATATTCAACTTTGGGTAAAATGCAACGCTCATCACTGTTACTTTTTAGTCAGCTAACCAATCACAATGGAGGAGGGGCGGGACAAATACTGACCAACCGTCACACCCTGCTTGTACTACAAATGAACAACAATGGAAAAGACAATATTGCTTGTCTCCAAGTATTCATGTCTTCACCAAAAGAAATTCCTGGACTACCACAATATTGTTATGGAAAATAATGCTTGGAGAACATTTCATTCGCGATGCGTCTGCCATATTGCGTATCATAGCATTCAAAGCGTCTCGACAAAAACAGTACAGTTTTTATACTGTATTTTCAATCCCCTTACCCTAAATCTACACCTCACACAAAACATTCTGCATTTTTAATAAAACATTGTTTAGTATGTTTTTAAAACAATTTTAATTATGAGGACTGATGAAATGTCCTCATAAAACACGTTTATGTTGTTATACCAGTGTAGTACCCATGTCATTATACAAATTTGTGTCCTCATAAATCACATTTTTAATTATACACATTCTTGGTTTTGAAGAATGATCCTTGATGTTAATATTCTGTTGTCACTTTACTTTTTAATTTCATTTAAATCCTAAGGAGATCCTAAGGAGATCAAGTTAAAAAAAAGAATGAATTGCAGGCAAAATGACTTAGTACTTCAAATTGGAAATGTATACCAAATATACAGGATGTTTGTTGAAAGAAATGCTATCAATGGAAAAGATACTTAGATTTTGAGGGATAAATATATGATTTTTGAGAAAATTTGCGACCTTTCAAATTGTTCTTAAACCATGCTAACAGCAGACTAAGGGGCTTTTCACATAAAATGTGTTTTTGCATTCCACCACGCTAGGTTTCTATTGTTATTTCCAATGTAAACACACATTAGATGGGCATATTTTACCAAAAGGTCCCCGAAGGTTCCCAAACTCCAACTGTTTCTTCCTCAAAATATAAGTTACTGTATAGTGAAACTGAAAGTGACGTGACATGTGGCCAAGTAGGTGACCCATACTCGGAATTAGTGCTCTGCATTTACCCATCCAAAGTGCGCACACACACACACACACACACAACCGGAGCATGGCAGCCGTTTATGCTGCTGCGCCCGGGGAGCAGTTGGGGGTTCGTGCCTTGCTCAAGGGTACCTCAGTTGTGGTATTGAAGGTGGAGAGAGTGCTGTACATTCACTCCCCCCACCTACAATCCCTGCCGGTACGAGACTCGAACCTGCAACCTTGGGTTACGAGTCCGACTCGCTATCCGTTAGGCTACGACTTCCCCCATATATATACCAATGAGATATTAGTTCCCATTTCTTTCAGTCAATGACTCAAGCCATAGCTCAAGTTAAAAAAAAATTCAACTTCTAAAAAAAAAAACTTTGCGTCTTTCCCCCATTCCACTGCCAACGTCTCACATTTTTAACCGCAACAAATTATTTCTGTCACATGGAAATGCACGTGTTCAAATGTGAGGTTAAAATGTAATGCAAAACAATGGAGAACACATTGCAAAATATATATCCGCACTTATGTAATCATGTTCTAAGCCGCCCCTTCTCATTCTGTCTTGTAGTTGTTATCCGTGAATTGTTTCATGGCTGCAGGAGAGACAGCAAAATGATTGTGCTGATGAGGGAAGCCCCCGGTCCGAGTTCCCGGTAACCCTGTGGAGAGTGGGCAGAGTTGGGGGCGACTGATGCCTGACTCATTTGGAGGGAATCCGGAACACGGCGACTGCCCACTCCAGCCACCCCGGCTTCATCAGCAAACAACACCACACACACACAGCGAACCCACATCCATGAAACACTATCCTTCACACACACACACACACACACACACCGCGGCATCCATCTCCCAGGCGCAGGGGAAACCCTGAGTGTGGTGTGGTGTGTGTGTGTGTGTGTGTGAGTCATACCTGCACAGACGATAAGAGAGATACAGTGAAGATGAGAGTGCAGTGGAGTGACACCGATAAGCATTTGCTGACTAACAGGAAGAGAGAGAGGCACATGAGCTCTGATTGGTGGAGGAGGCGTTAAAATTGGGATATGCTTAACTGACAAATTATCATAGCTTCTTTCTTTCTTTTAAAATGACAACAAAGTTATGCTACCATTGCAATATTTACCATAAACATTAAATGAAATATGAAATGAGAATTCACCTTATTTGTTTTTTTAAATGCATGTTATCTTATTGTGACTAATTAATCAAATACATTTTTCACCCTCTTAATTTTTAATCAGAAAGTTGCACTTTAAAACTTGTTTTTAAAAATGTGCGTGCCCTTTCTTACAACTAACTGAAAGCTCTTATTCACATCTTCCTCCATCCAATCAACAACCAGTGGTTTGGACCAAGACCCTGTCCTACATTGGTCTACGTTGGGTATTTTCATTTTTGGGTGAACTATCCCTTGACAGTATATATACTAATCAAGTTAAAAGCAGTATAATACCTTGCCTTTACGTTACGTTACGCCTACGCATTGCTGGAACACCACTCGATGACAGATTATGAAGTTTTTAAATATGGATATTTTTCTTACACAAATGCATCGAGTAGCTTCAGAAGGCCTGAACAGGCTCTTAACCTCCCCAGAGTTTATGATTGATTGATGCACTTTTTTTTGGGCCTTCAAATATCACCACCCATTCACTGCCATGACACAGCTGACGAGCCAGGACATTGTTTTCCCAATTGCCATTTGTCTGCAAGAATAAGTCTATACTCCTATGATTACATTGAGGGGAAGTAAATCATGATGTCACGTTTTTTTGGGTGAACTATCCCTTTACAGTAATATATACAGTAATCAAGTAAAAACAGTATAATTAATTAGTATTTAACACCACTGCCTGATGGGACACACTATATCATATTAAAATTCATAACAGACATTTATTTACACATTTTTATTTTACTACTTTATAATACTTTGCACTTTAAAATAAACTTCAAAACATCTGGTACTGTCCCATCTGCCCCTAACAGATGACACAATTTAATTGTGGTGCTTCTAATTAAGAGATAAAACGTAGTTTTACATAACACAAATACTCATCTATGTACATTTTACTACCAAATCATACGTAATATCGGATTAATTTAACTTACACTGGAAAGCTTTCTTGAAATCTTGCAATTTTAAGCACATGAATGTTTGAACACGATGAATGATGGGATACGTTCAGCCTTAAATGGTGTTCTGATGCGGTAGTGCGGACTTAATGTGCATTTAGTATTTTTTAGA
This sequence comes from Sinocyclocheilus anophthalmus, assembly GCA_018155175.1. Taxonomy (NCBI): domain Eukaryota; kingdom Metazoa; phylum Chordata; class Actinopteri; order Cypriniformes; family Cyprinidae; genus Sinocyclocheilus; species Sinocyclocheilus anophthalmus. The sequence continues at coordinate 8,411 of JADLZN010005884.1, forward strand.
CCTGGGAGAGTCTTGCACATTTACTTCTGTCACATGCACACACTCTCAAGTTGCCAGGGGAAGGCCCTTTTTTTTTTTTATTATTAGTGAACGTTATTGCAAAGAAAACCTGTTTGAAAAGTAGTTGTAACTTGCTCTGCTTTTCAAATTACTTTCCATTTCAGCTAATATCATACAAAGCCACTATTTTATTTTCATTTATTTATTTTTTTTAACAAATCCAAACTCCTGTCAAACAGTGACCAGATTACACAATCCAATCAATGTCTGATAGATTAAATCAAGTCCCTACTTACTTAATATACGTAGTTTGCTCAAAATTTGTCACATTACAGCAGTAAAATGAGTTGTAAACACAGTCTTACGTTGACTTGAACTGAACACACTGTTTAAGTGAACAGTATAAATACTTTATGTAATAAACATTATACATTAATATGTAATAGAGCACAATTTGAGATGCATAATGCGTTATTAGATAAATCACAAATCATAGAGGTAATGTAGGCTATATATTCAGTGTGGTTCTCTCTCCATAATTGTAAATATAACAGTGGACAGTGCTATACACGCATAGTAAAGTTGAGGAAATGTAATTTCTTGAGCCTCTTTAGTTCTTTGTGTGGGGGAGGATGAGGTTGAAAAGAGAACAAAATGGCTATTTGGTGGTCAGGTCCAGCCAATTAAAAATGAATAGCAATTAAATCACTATTAAAAGCTATTATGAGGACTCAACAGGCATGTAATAATCCTTAATTAGCTCAAGGTCACTTGATGTCTTAAGGAGCTTCAAAGGACATTAAGAACAAACTCTGTGGGAGGTTTTGGGGGTTGTGTTCGGCAGTAACCTCTCTTTATTCATGAACTTTAGGATGAGTGACCTGGAAAAGTGTCATAATGGCACAATAAATACATTAATTAGATATTAAACGAACTATGTGGATTTAGATAAACTGTAGCAGAAAGTTCCAGCAAAATTTGCATTTCTAATACTAACGTGTGACTTCGAGAGGCGTTAGGTGCGATAGACTACATCCAGAACTTTAAACGACATTAGGATATCACACTTCAACAAGACTCCTACTGTATAACAGCGCACAGTCTTTTAAAATACACCAATCTAGGGAGTAAATTGGATTGACTCTGGGTTTTACACGCAATGTCTCTCTCTGTAAAGAGGCAGTACTCAGTGAATCACCGCAGTGGCTGTTTAATTCTTGTATTATAATTGAGATAGAAGCAGCTCAGAGGTTATAGAAACTGCTGGGGAACCAGGAGCACTTCACGGAGAGGTTAACGAACCCCGCAGCCCTCTGGGAGATGGAGTATGCTGCTAATTTGATGAACGTGGGAAATGAATGCTTTTATGCTTTTATTGACGGTGACCAGAAAACGGCCTTTGCGGGAATGAAAGGTTTTTAGTCTTGCAGCCGCTCGGCTCACTGCGGCAAAACAATGCCGCTGAATGCATTTGTTGGAAGAAAACTAAGTACATAATTGTTTTGACGGTAATTACAGGGGCAAAATGTTTCTTCATTAATTCCCCCTTTTTTCATGGAAATCGTACAATGAAAACATACATAAGTGTGAGTGCCACACTGTATTACATGTTTTATGCAATGAATGAAAAAGTTACCTGCATATTGTATCGAGGGGGTCTACACAGCTCAATCACCAGAGAGGTGAGAACTTTGATGGACTCTATCAAATTCAAACCATCTAACTTTTGATAGAAAATATTAAAAAAGGGTTTGTATAAATTCAATATATATCCATCCATCAGCCATCTATCAGTGTTGGGAAGGTTACTTTGGAAATGTAATAGGATACAGATTACAAGTTACTCTATTTAAAATGTAATAGTAGTGTAACTTTTTCAATTACTTTAATAAAGTAATGTAACTGATTACTTTTGATTACTTTTTGATTACTTTTCTAAATTTCTAATAAATGTTTTCAACTGTTAATAATTTTCAAACATATAAACCAGGCAGGGTTAACCTTACAGTAGTACTCAACACTGTCAGACTTTCAAAATCCTTCATCACTTTAATTGAAGATGATCATTTGAACACATCCTCCACAAAATCAGACATTAGTACTGCCTTTTATTTTGAGATTGATCTGACGTTCAATGCAGATTTAAAATCATAAGAAATAGTTTACTGATGCTGTTTTTGAAACCAAATCTTTGCATAACTACACTGCTCTTTTCTACACATTATTATTCTAAAAAAAGTAAAATATAAATGAACATTCCAACCTTCATGCACCTGTTCTATTTGATTATCACTCATTAAACAGACATTCAATTAATTACCAAGCACAGAATGAAACAGACGGCGAAACAAACTTGAAACTTTAAAAGGCAGAGAGAGAGTGTTTCACAGACTTTTCAGCTGTATGTCATAGCCATACTTTCACAGTATGCTTTTTTTATAATTTCTCTCTCCCGTGGCACTCCTTCACATTGAAACAAATACTTGTAAGCTGTCAATTTGGCTGATTCTTAGACATATTTAAAATTACTGTTAAAATGCAAAAATGCAACTCGTATAGAAAATAACGTGATATTTTTGTGGAGCTTAAAGAAAAAATAGCCAGTGCAACTTCAGATAATATACAAATAGAAAAAGTTTAGATGAAAATCTAAAGTTATATATAATCACATTAAGATTTTTATTTTGGGGGCCAGAAAAAAATACATTTATTCAGCAAGGACACACTAAATCGATCAAAAGACGTTAAATTTTACTAATGTCTCATGCACTAAGGCAACAAATTTATTATTTATTTATATATCAATATATATATTATAATATATATATTCATTATTTTTATTTTTTTTGTTTAAGTGCTGCTTGTTTTAAAACTCTCCTATTCATCAAAGATTCCTGAATAATTCATTGTTTCCACAAAAATATCAAGCCGCACAACTACTTACATTAACATTGCCAAGTATAAGAATTTAGATTTCTGAGGATCATGCGACTGGAGTAAAGGCTGCTTAAAATCCAGCTTTGCCATCACAGGAATAAATTACATTTTAAAATTGTAAAAATAGAAAATGTATTGTTGATCAAATAATCCAGCCTTGAGAGAAAAACATTTAAAAAATATTACCACCACCCAATACATTTGAGAGGCAGTGGTATAACATAATTTTTTTTCATGCTGTGCTTACTGAAAAAATATATATGTAATATTTATTATTTATTTTTTTACTTTGAATACATTTTTGAAAAGAATAATTATGTTTTAAGATGCAAGGAAAATATGTCATTAATGTTTACATGATGAGTACTCAACTTGACCCTTTTAGTGTTCGTAGAAAATTTTATAAATTAACAAAGAATATATCAAACACAAAGATAATTTTTTTTTTTAAAGATTTATCCTTTTCATTATCCAATACATCCTTATTCGTCATTGATGCTATATATACAAATCCCCAAATGTACACGCAAGCTCCCTCACGTACATTTCTACAAACACGTACACACCGAACTCGAAAAATACACCACTATGGAGCACAGCGGTATCCATTTCCCATTTTTCCTCTCCTCTAGAAAGGTTATAAACATTTAGAAAGCAGAATTTTGGCACCCCCGGCTACGCTGTTTGATCCTGACACGTTGGAAGAGGGTGTGATTTGTCCTGTAGTCGAGAGCACATCTGGTGTCTGACCTATATTTCCTGTGCTTTACGCAACTGATTGGAAAGACCACAGGGAAACGTGATGAGCAGGTGCAGCATCATGTTCCCCAGCCCACATATATTGAGTCCTGTGTGTGCTTGTGTAAAACGTATGCCCGTGTGTGGGTGTGTGTGTGTGTGTGTGTGTTGTTGACGGTGTGAGGAGTTCATGTATGTTAATGTGTGTTTGAGCACAAACGCCTGCCTTTCCTTCCAAGTCGGCCAGAAAAGTCATTACATAAAGATTACCTTTCCACAAGCCAAAACTCTGGATCTTTTGTATCAGCCTTGCCACTATTACAAGTCCAGCCTTGCACTGTTTCCCC
>JADLZN010005885.1:0-31563 GCA_018155175.1 Sinocyclocheilus anophthalmus
CTCCGAGATGGCCATGTCCCAACAAATAGAACATGCACCATCCACGAATGCTTGCTCAGCAGGCTCAACGCCCAGACACGTGAGACAGCGATCGTGACCGTCCCGAGACGCCAGATTGCGACCGCACCCAGAAGCACATGGGTGATAAGCCATCTTCAAAAAGATGTGATCACCCGTGTTGCTCTTTTAGAGAAATGCTCTTTTGTGCTGAAGCACGCAGGGGAGCTGGCCACCGCACACTCCTGGTGTGGCTGTCTGCACTACCGCTTAGCTCTGAAGCGAAAGGATGAATTAATGCGGTGCACCTGCTGCCTCTTATACCCGTGCTGCGGTGTGTGGCAGGCAGATGCTAAATCCGCATGCCAATGTCCATTGGCCCGTTTAGTTAGACTCGAAGTGGATTGGTCTCTCTGGCGAGATCCCAATTCATCTGTCATCACCGACGTGTGTCGGAGTGAACCGACTGAAAGGAACCAGTTTCTTGAGACTAGCTTCTGGTGTAATAATATAACTAAGTGAGCAAATGTTTCTATTCATTTCCCTTAATAACACATTGGCTGATGTGCCAACATCCTTCACATGCTAAACTTATATCTAAATATCTTTCAGTTTAAAAATAAATGCACATAGTCCTTAAGAGTGCCATCTTCCCCCATCTTCCCCTATGTGTACAAAAAATAGAACAACATAGAAAAATAAAATTCTCACTTATGAAAAGTATCTTAGCTATTATGATGTAAATTTAGCAAATATTCCTACTGGGATACTTTACTCATTACTATTACTTGAAGATAATAATCTGATTATGTAACATGCATCAGTGAGCATGTTTACATGGACATTAGTAATATAATTATTTACCTTATTATGAATAAGACAATATTATGATTAAGGTGTTTGTATGAGTTGCTTTTAGAATATTCCTCTCATGTTCCCGTTTTACATGTTATAGTACATAGACTGATACTGGCACACTTTGGTATGTCCAATCGACGCCATCAGACGTTCCCTCTAGAATTTCACGTATCAACATACAGTTCATCTTCAGTACTATACAGTTTGGGGTGTTTCATTTAGAATTTTACAAAAGCTTCAAGTGCAGTTAAATATATGTCATGCTATATGTGCAAACAGACTACGATGGATAAAAATGTGCCTTCTTGAAGCCATGCTCTTTTGTTTGCCATCAAACAGTTGACCACTGCCGTGTGTGTATCCTGTCTCAAAATGCGGCGAAAAGTCTTACACGATGGTAATAATGTGATTAAGGTGTTTACATGTCTTTACTGCACTTCAGTAGTGTGACTAAAATAGGAATACTCCACATAATTCGATTTCTGTTTATTTCGATTATGACTTTAGCCGGATTAAGTAATCAAAAATCTCTGTTTACATGGTAGATTCTTAATCAGAGTATTATCTTAATCGTGTTAATATCGGATTGTTGTTGTCCATGTAAACGTACTCAGTTTTAACAGCATTTAACAACGTATCATAGTAATTATAGTTTGTGTAGATTTTGTAGATCCATTACAGCGGTTATATATCTTGAAAATGTTTTGTTTACTCTATTTGTTCAGCATCGATTAAGCACACATACACACACACACACGCGCACACGCCACGCCCACACACACACACCACAACACACACACCACACACACACACACACACACTACAACCACACACACACACTCACACACCCACACAAACACACCCCCACACACCCTCAACAATGATCTTGCATGATTGACCCTTAAACTTTTAACGATCTGATTATGAATTGTTCTTCAGAGTATTCTCGCCTTGAACCCAAGGGTGAAGATCCATGCAAATCTACATTCCACTGCCTCGAAGAAGAATGAGAAGAAGCACTGGAAGAGAAACCCAGAGAGGAACTGTGATGTAAGTTAAAAATTAAAAACATATTAAAAACATACAATACACAAGTATTGTAAAAAACAAAAACAAAGACAAACTCTTCTCACAGGCTGCCTGAAATAACTAACTTTTCCAAAACTCTTTAATATACAGCTACCTTTGAGATTTACATTTAATATTAAAGAAACAGCCAATGGAAAGAAAAGCCCTTGTCACGGCAAATCGAACATACATGTTTTTCCTTGTTTATGGAAAGTTTACATGCTGCCGATTATCACAATGTGCTATGGTCACAATGTACTTCTCAGCATGATGAAAATTAGAGGTTGAAGAAGAATAACAACTGTCAAGATGTTAGAGCTGGTTCTCTGAATCTCCTGGAAGCTGTATCCATCATATCCTCTTCTGAGAGCAAACTTCATCCCAGTTTACCAATGATAATGGGTACTCTGTGATGTAGTTTATGGTGGTGATTCAATGATTATGTCGGCAATGGCTGTGATCATATTACTCTGATGAGCAATAATAGGGCTGAAGATTATAATTCTATAATTAGTTCCAGCCGCCTAGTTTGTCCAATTATTGTAGAGATTCAAATTTTGACTCCTTCTGCCCTTTTGCTTACAATTTGTCAGTGAGTAATTCTTTAGCACTCATCAGAAAACTGCAGCAAAAGCCTAAAGGAGACATTATGAAAATGCATCATAAGCAACCCCCCACCCCCCCAACTCCCCAAATGGATTAAATATTCCACATTTCCTCTCAATTATTATCATATCCTGTGAGCCCTATGAGTCAAGGCTCATAAACATATTCAAATGTTCATTTTAAATGCTTTTTCACCATGTGGCGACTGTGTTGATGAAATACCAAATCTTGTTTCCAGAGCTTGCATATTAATTAGCTGTTAAATTATACTACCAATTCCCAGCACTAAGCATTTTGTCTAATTAATAATAATAAAGCCCCCAAGATGTTGGATTATACTAATCCTTTGCAGGGGAAAATGCTACAGATAATTTCAAGAGAAAATGTCAATGGTTATCCCAGTCCCAACAATGCCGCAGTGTAATTGGAAATGTAATTATGTTTCATTTTACCACACAGATGAGTTTTAATACCACACAGAAGCTGTGAGATTAGTCTACTATGACGCAGGGTTGACCAAGGTCAAGTATTTTTGCATATGAAATTACATCACAAAAAAACACTTGGTGCTTTATATGATATTAAATTACATATATAAAATTATCTATATAAAAATGTGTGGTATCAGAAAGAATATTGAGTGGATTAAAGCAACTAGCTTCTTAAATGGCTCCGATATACCAAATGGATTTATTTATTTATTTTTTAAATTCAGTTCCAAGCTCCATCAAGGTAAATATCATCAATATTGTTACTGGTAACAGTACTCATACCTCTATTAAATGGAAAATGTTTGCAGTTTCTAAAGATAGATTGAGTAATTATAGCCATTGAGCATTATATTGGAAAGCCAACATTTTGCAAATTGAATTGGCCTTAACCTAAAATAATCAGACTTCTCTTTCATGTTTTTATATTACCATGCAAAAAGTATTTTTTTTACTACCAATTAAAGCTTGGGGTCAACCAAGGCTGCATTTATTTGTTCAAAATGCAGTAAATATGTTGTGAAATATTATTACAGTTTAAACTGTAAAAATGAATTTATTCCTCTGATGGCAAAGCTGAACTTTCAGCAGCCATTACTCTTCCGTTTCACATGATAATCAGAATCATTGGGTGAAAAATAAAGACATGCTGTTATTCTAATACTCTTAATATTTCTTTAGGATGTTTTTGAACAGCATTTATTTAAATATAAATCTTTTGTAACATTTCACAGTCTTTACTATCATTATTAATTTCTTTAAAAAAAAATCTGACCTCAAACCTTTGAACAGTAATGTATATAATGTATATATCATTTTTTTATATTTCTCACTTATTTGTACTGTATGCATCTTTCAGCATTAATATTTGTGTTCAGATATGCAGAAAGAGAAATTGCTCCTATCCTGCTAACTATTTGCTAATGCAGTTTCAAAACTTGTGATGCACATGCACTTTAATGATTAAATCACTACTTAAACTCTTAAGATTGGTAGCTTTATGTGAGGATCATTCATCTCGATACAGCATCAGTATCAAAAGTACTTCAAGATTGATCCACCCATCTGTATTGCTGACATGCAGTTGTATTATGGGCTGTTAACATGTGCTCTGCTTGTGATAGAGCAGTGATCCATTGATTGTGGAGAGAGCAAAAACATGCTCCAATTAAAAAAAACACAAAAAAAACCAAAACCCTTCTCCAGGCAAAATCATGCAACTCTGCTTCTCCACACCACTCACATATTCTGCTATCAAATCAAAATTATAGTCAGATGTTTGAACGTGGTGATGTTGTCATGATATTCTTTGAAATCTTATGAGTGGTATTAATAATACCTGCAAATTCTTCTTGTAGAATACAAGTCATCATACTGAGGCAACTTTTAAAAAAAAATTAAGATGTGCATTGTAAAACAGACTCTATTCTGGATTTGTCTCTTCTCAATCTGTATCTTGGCAGAGGTTTCTGCAACACAAGGTTGCCAGCTGAAGATCAGAATCCAGTGGAGGTTCATAAAAGAACTGTAGCAGAATATCAGATGGCTGGATTGGTTTCTTATTCACCACCCATCTGTGTTATAATAAAATGTAGTAACTCTCTCTCATGCCATAAATTAACTCAGTGTGTGAAATCGAGTTAGCCTCAATCTCAATCATGTTGTGATTTTATTTTCTTGGCGCCTCAGCCGTATATATGTGCGGGGGAATTTCCTGGATGCTCATCCCTTTGAATTTCATTAAATAGCTTAAGTCAGTTGTCACAATGACTTCTGTGAAACTGTATTAGCTTATGGAATAAAGAAAACAGATTAAGCAGCTTGAACTTTGCCTCCTAAAAAGGGAGGGGTTGGGGGAATCCTCTTTAATGCCTCTCTGATAATGTCAGCCATGTCATGTTACAGTGTTAAATGGCACCAATTAATCCTTCCGTTTTAAAGCAGAAACTCGTAAATCTTTAAAAGCAGGATCATCTCTGAACAGTCTGCTCAACGACATAATCCTTCAGCGTGGTCATATTTAAATCTACAGCCTATGGAATATTCCTTATGTTCCTCACAATTTAGAACTGTTTAAAGGATGTTTGGTTTCCTTTATAGGATAAGGATTGCTGTTTTTTGCAGCAGTTGTCTTATTTACAGAACACAACAAATATACTGATTATATTAATTTAAAATTTAAAATGTACAGTTTGTTGTTTAAATCCACCAAAAGGAACTCAAACAAAAGTTTGGAGTGATAGAAAGTAGAACATAGACAGAAGCTTTTTGCACTCTCACAACATTATTATTAATTATTTTTTTAAATACAATACAATAGTTTGGGTTTCTTAAACGTTTCAAAAAGAACGAAAACTTTAACGTGAAACCAAAATGGAAAATTCTGTCAATAGTCTTACCTTCATGTCGTTCCAAACATGTATGACTTTATTTATTCTGTGGAACATACAGTAGAAGATATTTTACTTCTACGTCTCAATTATTTTATTTTTATATTTTTAATGGTCCCCAGTGGTCAACATTCTTCACAAAGGACATCTTAAACCAGCAAGGACCAGCATAAACCAGCAAATGACCAGCATAAACCAGCACAGGACCATCTTAAACCAGCAAAGGACCATCATAATCCAGCAAAAGGACCAGCATAAACCAGCAAAAACCAGCAAAGGACCATCTTAAACCAGCAAAGGACCAGTTTAATCCAGCAAAGGACCAGCATAATCCAGCAAAGGACCTGCATAAACCAGCAAAGGACCAGTTTAATCCAGCAAAGGACCAGCATAATCCAGCCAAGGACCATCTTAAACAAGCATAAACCAGCAAAGGACCAGTTTAATCCAGCAAAGGACCAGCATAATCCAGCAAAGGACCAGCATAATCCAGCAATGGACCAGCATAATCCAGCAAAGGACCAGTTTAATCCAGCAAAGGACCAGCATAATCCAGCCAAGGACCATCTTAAACAAGCATAAACCAGCAAAGGACCAGCATACCCCAGCAAAGGACCAGCATAGTCCCCATGAAAAAAAAAAAAAAAGGAAACAAGGACCTCTTACACCCGCATAAACCAGCAAAACCACATATCCGCCAAGGACCATTTTAAAACCGCATAAACCAGCAAAGGACAAGCATATCCACAAGGACCAGCATATCCACAAAGGACCATTTAACCTCATCATAAACCCCGCAAATGACCAGCATAAACCAGCAAAGGATCCGCATAAACCAGCAAAGGACCAGCATAACCCCAAAGGACCCGCCTAACCGAGCAAAGGACCACATAATCCAGCAAAGGACCAGCATACCCAAAGGACAAGCTAAACCCCGCAAGGACCAGCTTAAACCAGCTTATAACCAGCTCATGACCATCTAAGGACCAGCTTAAACCAGTTGCCATGCTTCAAAACATACCTAACCACATATGCTGTTTTTTTCCACCGGGAATATATCGTGAGGGGAAAAACTATATAAATGTTTTAATGAATGTACAGGTATGTATTTGTAATAAAAACACAGTAACCACACATTTGCCATCGTTTTGCTACAGTGACCATGTTTAAAATATTGTATTTGTAATAAAGCCTGTTACTAGATTACCACATTGTTTAGTTTTCTGTCCGGGACACTCTTATAGAATGCTTAGAAAAGGGTACAAATCTTATCATTTCATGCTTAATTTACGACTTTCATTTTGTGTTTGATTAAAAAAAAAAAAAGGGAAGTTCCTTATAAATGCATCTTTAATAATCATGCTGTGTGTGTGTTCAGATGCTGAGCATGAAAGCGCAGGTGGATGTGCTCTGCTGTAAATCAGTAGGAACTGATCTGTCCATGCTGGAGATTGAGGATTTCATCTCAGAAATCTGTGGGCTGAAGAAAGAGGTGGCGTCACTGGAGGCAAAGCTGAGAGAAAGAGGAGAGGTTTGAGCAGCTCTTCATCCTTCAGCTCCGTCACTCAATGAGACTTCTGTTACACACCAAACGTCTGAGTCGTGAGGTTAATATCACCAGCTGGTTGTTTATTAGTGTTTATCTGTGATGTGTTCCTCAGGATCTGGAGCAGGTTTCGGTGCGCGTGGCTGACGGGACAGAAGCTCAGGATTCAGTCTGCAGCGTCAGAGATCAGAGATCCAGAGACACACAGGACTCAGAGCTCAGCCTCACTCTGCTGTGTTATACTGAAGCTCAGGATCATGAATCCACTGATCAAACCTCTGACTGTAACGCTGGAGAACTGCAGACGCCGATGAAGATGTGCTCCGTCAAACTGGTGGACTGCAGGAACCTGATGGAGAGCAGAGGAGAAGAAACCACCGCAGAGAAAGAACAACAATACCGTGATGAGGAAGAGGAGGATGATTATGATGAGAATAATGGGGATGATGAATATGATGAAGATTTCATTCCTCCAGGTTTGATTCTTCCTTTTATGACCTTTTGTAGTTTTTCATGGCGCTTGAATGTCAGCAGAGATTCGGGTTCATATTGGCTGATGGTCTCTGATGGTCTGATCAGGTTTGAGAGAAGATGTTTTTAGATATTTGGGAACACAATGGCAAATGATAGTATTGTTTTTCTCTCTCTCTCTCTGTTGAGATTTTGATCTAGAATGTGTTTTTTAATAGAGTCAGATGTACTCTGCCTGTTTGTAAGGCTGCACGATTTGGCCAAAAATCAAATTTAATTTATTTTTGTCATGATAGAATTATTGTTAAATTATAACAACAACATTTTTTTTTTCTCTGTGACACTTTTTTTCCCTACTGTGTGTTGGCAGCAGTTGCTGTCAATAACTTCAAGACTCTTAACAAGACGAATTATAAATACAATTTTGTGCAGACTACACTTTTATTTGTTAGCCTATCTCTCTTTCTTTCAGTATCAGTATATTTAAATGTGAGATTCTGGAAACGAGATGTAAATTTAGCGGGAACGGTCGGGTCGGGAAGAAAATTATTCTAAGTGGACAGCGGGCGAACAAAGAGTGAATATATAGCTGGAGCGGGTGGGTGCGGAATAGAACCTCGCAGAAGCGGGACTGAAAAAACTCTCAACCTTTCCTGAGGATGGTACTCTCCTAGTTATGCTTGGAGACTTCAACATCCACCTAGATAAACCTCAGGCTGCATACTTCCACACTCTGCTTGACTCTTTTGGTCTCAAGCGAGTGTTAACTACGGCTACTCACAAATCAGGCAACCAACTGGACCTTATTTACACATGACACTGCTCCACTGATCATGTACTGGTTAGTCCACTGCATACTTCGGATCACTTCCTCTTCACTCTTAACGTCAACATGGTTCCTGACACAACCCATTCCCCTCCACGTCATCTTTCGACGTAACATACGTTCTCTCTCACTGTCCCGGCTATCTGCTATGGTTTCATCTTTGCTTCCTTCTCCTGAACAGTTATCATCTCTTGATGTTAACCGTGCTACTGATACTTTCTGCTCCACTCTTACGTCTTGTTTAGACACTGTCTGCCCCTTGTCCTCCAGGCCAGCTCGTACCACCTCTTCTGCCCCTTGGCTATCTGATGTTCTCAGTGAGCATCGTTCTAAGCTCAGGGCTGCTGAAAGGGTGTGGCGCAAATCAAAAAATCCTACTGACCTTAATGTATATCAATCACTCTCTTCATTCTCTGCTAATGCCTCCACTGCTAAAAAGACATCACAGCAAAATTAACAATTCGCCTAACTCTCGCATGCTCTTTAAAATATTTTCTTCCCTCCTTTGTCATCTCCTCCCCCTCCTTCATCAACTCTAACAGCTGACGACTTTGCCACATTCTTCATTAATAAAATTACAAACCTCAATGCACAATTTGCCACACCACAACCTGTCAAGACCATCTTACCAGCAAACATACACTCGTTCACATCCTTCTGTTCACTCTCTGAGGCAGAAGTCTCCAAACTCATCCTTCCCAATCATCCTATTCCATCTCATCTCCTTCAAGCCATTTCTCCTGCCGTTGTACCTGCACTCACTCACATCGTTAACATCCCTTCACACTGGTGTTTTTCCCTCAACATTTAAACAGGCTCGTATAACCCCACTTCTTAAGAAACCCACTCTTAACCCAACTCTTTTAGAGAACTACAGACCAGTTTCCCTTCTACCTTTCATTGCAAAAACACTTGAACGAGTTGTGTTCAACCATGTCTCAGCCTTTCTCACACAGAACAACCTTCTCGACAGCAACCAGTCTGGTTTCAGAAGTTGACATTCAACCGAAACTGCCTTGCTCTCAGTTGTTGAAGCCCTAGACTGGCAAGAGCGGCTTCCAAATCATACTTATTTTGCTGGATCTGTCTGCTACTTTTGACACTGTTAACCACCAGATCCTCCTGTCAACCCTATTGGCAAAGGGCATCTCAGGAACCGCACTCCAGTTGTTTGAGTCTTACCTCTCAGATAGGTCCTTCAAGGTATCTTGGAGAGGTGAGGTGTCCAAGTCACAACATCTAGCTACTGGGGTGCCTTAGGGCTCAATATTTGGACCACTTCTCTTCTCTGTCTACATGGCATCACTATGTTCTGTCATTCAGAAACATGGCTTTTCATCTCTCTGCTATGCTGATGACACTCAACTCTGCCTCTCATTCCATCCTGATGATCCGACGAAATCCAAAATGCTTCTGCAAGATTAATTTTTAATGAGCCGAAAAGAACACACGTCACACCTCTGTTTATCCGTTTGCACTGGCTACCAGTAGCTGCTTGCATTAAATTCAAGGCATTGATGTTTGCTTACAAAACCATCACTGGTTCTGCACCCCTTTACCTAAATTCATTACTTTAGACTTATGTACCCTCTAGAAGCTTGCGTTCTGCAAGTCGCTTTATTGTGCCTCTCAAAGAGGCACAAAATCACTTTCACAGACTTTTACCTTAATTGTTCCCTGCTGGTGGAATGACCTGCACAACTCAATCCCAGCCATCTTCAAGAATCGGCTAAAAACACATCTGTTCCATCTTTGTTTGACCCTCTAACTCTAGCACTTTCTCTTCTATTTTAATTCTACTTTATCTATTTACCTTATAAATAGATTTAGATTATTTCTATTAACTTATGTTATATTAAAAAACTAACACTAGCTTTCTATTTTTTTCTATTTTATCTACTTGTTTTTCTTTTGTGTGTGTGTGGTGTGTGTATATATAAGTAATACATTGCTATGTGTACTGTGTTAAGCTAACCGAGACTTGTCATTTGCACTAACATATTGTTGCTCTTTTGTTAGTTTTGATTGCTGCTATTGTGCTCATTTGTAACTGGCTTTGGATAAAAGTGTCTGCTACATGACTAAATGTAAATGGGTGGTGAATGTTCAATTTTCAAATTCACTTTATCAATGTCTATGCATGAGTTTAATTAACTTGCAGGCTTTTTGCGATTGATTAACTACACTAAACCATATTGCATTTTTTTATTATTAATGATTCACCCCTAGACTTATATAGACAGATATTACAGGATTTCTGTATGACACACAAACTCTTTTCAAGTATATTTTTAAACCCAGAATTTATAATTATTTTGTTCATTTCAGATGACAAAGGCGGTTCATCTTCTGATGGAGAAACAGCCTTAACATCAAAAGAGCAGCTGAAGGTCAAACGGTTTTCTCATGCCAAGTGTGTAAAAACACTGAGCTCAAAGAGAAACTTAACGAGATACAAGAGAACACACACAGAACAGAAAGACTTCAGCTGCAAGAGATGCAACATCAGATTTTCAACCGCAGAAGAGAGGAAACTTCATTCAAAAGAGCACAGGGTGAAGAAGGAGTTTCGCTGTGAACAGTGCGGGAAGGATTTTTTCACCACTGCTCAGAATATGAAAGCTCATATAAAGACACACGACGAAAAGTCTTTCCAGTGCAGCGAATGTGAAAAGTATTTCCGCACCAAAGCAAATCTGGAAGCTCATAAGCAAATCCACACGGGAGAAAGACCGTACAAGTGCCCTCACTGCGAGAAGACCTACAACCACGGATCTCATCTGAAGAAACATGTGCGTGTTCACACCAATGAGAGACCGTACCAGTGCAGCGAATGTGGGAAAACCTTCACAGAGTCAGGCAGTCTAAAGTCACACCAGAGAATCCACTCTGAGGAGAAACCGTATCAGTGCAAACACTGTGACAAACGCTTCCGGCAGAAATCCTATCTGAAGTGTCACGAGAGGACTCACACCGGAGAGAAACCGTACCTGTGCTCCCACTGCGGGAAGAGCTTTTCCAATCCGACACATTTTGGATTTCATAAGAGAGTCCACACGGGAGAAAAACCGTATCACTGCAGCGTTTGTGAGAAGAGGTTCAGTAAGTTTGATACTTTACAAAGCCACAAGAGGATTCATACCGGAGAAAGACCGTTCAAATGCTCGCAGTGTGACAAGACGTTTGCTCGATCAGACGTCCTGAAGGTCCATCAGCGAGTTCACACCGGAGAGAAACCTTACTGCTGCTCCATCTGCGGCGAGAGATTTGCTTATTTAGGTAGCTTTCAGACCCATCAGAACAAACACGCTAAAGAAGAAACTGCTCCAGAATCATCAGAGTGACTTTCATCAGTCAATCTGGAAAAAAGACTCATTCAGCTCATCCTGAAACATTAGGGCTAGAAATTGTGTCCCTGTTCTCTCGGCAGCCACAGAGCCACCTGTGGGAAAACATTCATCCCGCGAAGAAACTTCGAAAGAAAAAAAGAGCAGAAATACTTGAGTCGCGAGAGATGCGGCAGCAGCTTTCCTACCGCTGATGATTAACCGGAGCAGTGCAAACAAATTAATCTTCCAACCCACATGAAATATCATGATAGGATTCACCCCAGAGAGAAACCGTACATGTGCTTATTTAAAGAGTTTTCAGACCCACCAGAATACACACAAAAATACAAGCAAAATCGTCATAGCAATCTATTAACTAATACTAGACCTTTACTAACTAAATAAAAGGTCTCAAGCTTATTGAAGACTACGGCAAGAAATACTAGAGAAACTGAATTAAGTATTCCAGTGTAAAGATAAAACACTGCATAGCCTTGATATTCTCTGTAGGTTGTTGCACAAAACAATCAGCAACTTTTTTTTTTTTTTTGAACATGGCAAAGTTGAGTTTACATGATTTAAAAAATGAAACCTTTAAGTTACCATCGGGGAAAGATTCTTCAACAAAAAAAAAAAACCTGCACTGTTCTGGGAACAATATTTGATGGTTTTGAAAAAAATAAGAATGTTATTATTGGGTTCTCAAACGGGAACCGAATGCTAATATTAAGAGAACATTTGCTTGGATGGCTTTCCTTGGTTCATTTAATCAAGAGAGAGCTTTTCTCAGAATGTTATTAGCTCCATATCATTGCTGTGCCGCCAAGGGAAGATATTCACTGGGTTGAAATGAATCCTCTGGATAGAAAAGTGTTTTTGTGGCAGGTGTTCTTCCTTCAAACTACTTTAATGTGCAGATCGATGTATGATATAGAGGTGAAGTGTATGTTTATGGTGTATTTGGCAAGGCCACTCATGGGAACACAAAACAGAAATCCGCCACGGCTTATTTTAGCAATTATTTAATACTTGCTGAAAAACATTGCAGTACCACATCAGGGCTAGACATGACCCATATTTCAAGTAAAAAAAAAATAACAGCAAAAAACTTATTTGAATTCAAAAGATACAAAAAATGTTCTGGAAAATGTAAAATAAAGCATTTGTTTCTTCATCAAATATCATTACACACAATAGAGAGCTTAAACTTTTATGTTGCAGAAGTAAGGAGTTTAAAACTTTCGCATTGGCTGTATCATCTTACAAAATCACTTTGTTCTCGAACTGGAAACACTGAAGTCCAAAGTATGCGTTAGTTTTGACACGAATGAGGCAGGCGACCTCATCTTTGTGCTGTCAACCTTATTTTTTTTTCCCAGGTGACGGATAAAAATTATTTTTCCAATGTGAAACAATGGCCCCACCCAGTGTGGCCACCTTGTGGACCAACTAATTAATGGGAAAATTCAAGCTGCATGTGAGAACTGGGCTTTAGAAGGAAGGTACTTTACCGCTTGTATTTGCAGCTTCTGAGAAATTTCCTTGGAAACATCAGACGTCTCCACGATATTGTAGTTTCGGGACTAGTATTACTTTGATTTGAAGGATGATTGGAGGTAAAGTAAGCAGTCTTACTGCAATGCAACATCGGCTCTGTTTAAATAGCTTTATAAATCTAAAGTACCTCTCATCTGTTTCTCACAGAAATGGAGGCCAAATTTCCCAACAGCTTAAAGACATAAAGTGGCATGTAAGTGCAGATCATATAAACGTGGTGGTCTGTGATTGATAATAGATTAAGGCCTCTTTCATAAGGCAGATTGGAGACTAGTTCTTCAAATATCATCTTCACAACATTTTCTTATATAAGCAAATGAAAGCTGCCTTTTGCATGTAATGTAAGACGTTCTTCACTAAAGGTGCGACAAAAACAGTTAAAGTGTCTCCGAAGTCCATTAGAGGAAGAAAACCGAGCTGCATGTTTTATTAATTTCGCTGATATTATACGAATCCGCCTCTAGTGACGCATAGGTCATGTGACAAGCCCCACATCTGAAATATTCTTGCTTAATAGACAGAAAGCAAGCAGTTTAAGATCTTCTCAGTGGAAAGGAGCCCCATGTGCTGCAGAATTAGAGCTCTGTGAGAAGTCACGCTTCCATGTGTCTTTAAAGGTCAACATCTATAAAGATCCTGCAGGACTGACAGCCGCTCTATATCTTGGACTCTCCTGTGGTCGGATTGCTCCGTAGAGGTTGCTGTAAAGGTCAGAGGACACCGTTAGAAGCAGAACCTCAATCTAGTGATGCACTGAAATGAGTTGTCATTTAGCCAAAATAATCACAAACTTTAAAATTGCACATAAGCCAGTTTTTATATAGTACTTTTTAATAATTATGTTTCTACTCTGCATCATTGAAGCAACAAATATAATTATTCAACATCCATTAATAATAAATACATCACTACCAGTGGACAAGTTAAAAAAAAAAAAAAAAATATAAATAAATGTATCAAAAATCTCCTCTAAAGTTATGTTTTTCTAGCTGTCTAATGGGTTAATGTACATTGAGTGGCTTTTCTGAGGTAAATCAATGTGACATTATTGTTTACAAGCTGTTTTATCGACATCTTTCTGTGGTCGAAACACTCATTGAGTGAGACATGAAACATTGCATTAAGTTGTTCTGTTTCTTTCAACACCTTCTGATACTCATTCATGTTTATTTTGTGTTATAACTAGTTGTAAAGAGGAAGAGATGATCGATTTACATGCCGCTTGAACTGAGACGCTACAGCGATCTGTCACATTGAAGAGGATTAAATTTTGTGATAAACTAACAAAATTTGGCAACCGAGACTTTGTTTCGTATTAAAAAAGCTTGTATCAACAGAAAACAGCATAGACTACTTATGTTCAAAAAAACATTGTGGGAACAGATTTGCAATGTTTCTAAAGCGTTAAAATGTCCAGTTTTCTTGGGATTAGAACATTATTTAAAATGTTGCAATGCAACATTCTCCTAACCTTTAATCTAACATTCTTTGAACATTTATTTGTAATATCCCAAGAGCATTGGCGTTGGCATTCAGAAAACATCAATAACATCATATGGACATTCTGAGAATGTTGTTAGAATGTTTATCTTAACATTTATATATACTTTATAAAACGTTGAAGTGAAAGTTAACATATTCAACGATGATGTCCTTGCAATGCAGATTTACCTGACTGTTGCTGGAGTGATTGGTGCTGAATTCTGAATATTTCTTCTCCTTAAGTGAGCAGATCCTGCTAATCAGCATGCGATACTCCTCTCTGACCTGAAGGGGGCGACACAAAACACGTTGAAAACACACTGATGGCTCTTGGCCAGAATACAGTTTAATGTTTAATGCAGGGAGTCAGAAGTATGTCTGTTTGACTATGACTTGATGAGATCTTTGAAATGTAGTTTGAATCCAGACTTTACTATCTTTTCCTTTTTGGTGCATTGTGCATTTGTTTGTGTGCAAGTACCGGTTTGGACAGCAGGCAGTGCATGATGAAGATGAGCGCCCCCTGCAGGCTGTTGAGGATGGTGAAGAGGTACAACGCAACCTGAGTTACTTTCTCATAGAAGAGGAAGGAACCGAAAACCCACATCCCTCCAAGAATACAGAACTGAGCCACAGCGGTCACCGTAAAACCCCTGAAAATCACCAGAAATGGGTTAGACTCAATGACTGAATCTATTTTGGGCTCAGATAATTAACACTCACCTGATGTTGCGGAGTTTGGAGAGGTCTGGATTGAGGCTGGTGAATTTTTCGGCCAGTTTCCACACGGTGATGATGAAGACAAAGCTGTTGAGGACGACAATGATGCAGACGGGCGCGAGGAAGCTCCATATGAAATTGTAGTCAAGTGAGAGCCAACAGCTGGAGCACAGACACAAAATAATCATCAAAACAGCTGGAAAGCACTTGGATAACACTGTGATTTAGAGCCCGTCAAACTTGTTCACACGAAAAGCACGAACAAATTCACACACACTCACTGTCGCTCGGTGCCGTATCCCGCTGGGAAGGCGATGGCAGAGACGGTGACGATGACGAGAGGGACCCCGTATCCCACCAGATACATGTAGAGATGCTTTAATGTGGTGTGAAACACCAGCACAACCATCCGGTAGAGCTGAACCCCCTCCAGCAGCATCCAGCAGAACGCAGACAAGAAGAAGAAGTGAAGCAGACCGGCCACAATCGCACACCCTACCTGAGACAAACGAAGAGAAACAGCACAACTACATTAGTAAAGTTTGTAAACAAACATTGATGTTGGCTTGACAGCATTGTTTGAAATTTTGAAGATTTTTATTGAAGACAATAAAATGTTATTAACACAGTTCTAGCATGTTGCTACCATGTATTAACACATTGCTAGTACTTTTTTGCATTTTGCTACCATGATTTAACATGATTTGCATGCTTTAACATGTTGCTAGCATGATTTAGCACGTTGCTAGCATGTTTTAACATGTTTTAACTTGTTAAACAATGCTTGTTTTGAGCTATTAGCCTCCTCAATGTTGATGCCAAGATTTTGGCCCCGGCACACGGAGGGTAAATGAAAGCCAACCCACCCAAAAAACCCGTATCGTTTAGAGGCAGTACTTCCTACTATTATCTCAGAGGAACAAACTGGATTCATTAAAGGACGCTATTCATTCTCTAACATTCGTACTCTTTTTAATATTTTATACTCAAGACAAAATAGTGTTTCCTCTGAGGTGATCATTTCGCTAGACACCGAAAAGGCATTTGATAGGATAGAGTGGGATTATCTGTTTAGAGGTCTGGAGGAGTTCGGTTTTGGGGAGGGATTGATATCATGGATACGTCTACTATATGCTGACCCACAAGCTTCAGTTTCTACTAACAGTGTTAACTCTTGAGTATTTTACCTTATCACGGGGTACACGCCAGGGATGCCCCCTATCCCCATTACTTTTTGCCATAGCTATTGAGCCCCTTTCAATAATGCTTAGAACACTTCCTATATTTCAAGGTATAATCCGCAAGGGAATCGAACATAAATTAGCCCTATACGCTGACGACTTATTACTCTACGTTACCGTTCCAATTGCATCTATTCCTGTGATAATACATCTATTAGAGTAAACTAAATCTGCAGAAGAGTGAATGTTTACCCTTAAATCAATATGCCCAAAAATTTTAACAGAATGACATATCTTTCCACTTGGAGAGTTCTAAATTTAAGTATCTTGGTGTTAATGTTACCCTTTCTTAAGCAGCACATTTTACACCGTTAGTTTCATACATGAAGTCAGCTTTTTTTAAGATGGGCGGCTCTTCCATTATCTCCACTAGGTAGGATAAACGCTGTAAAAATTAATATTCTCTCCAAATTTCTTTACTTTTTTCAAGCTATTCCTCTGTTTCTGCCCAAATCTTTCTTCAAGAATATAGATCAACTAATCTCCTCCTTTATATGGGCAGGTAAAACTCCTAGAGTTTCCAAAATTTTGCTTCAAAAAAGTCGATTAAGTGGAGGGCTTTCCCTGCCAAATTTTATGTATTATTATTGGCAGCAAATATTCAGAAGCTGGTGTTCTGGGTACAGGCCTCCTCTTTACCATGGTGCTACTTAGAAGCTAAGTCTTGTATTTCAACATCTCTCCCTGCTATGGTGTTCTCTTCTCTCCCCATGTCCCCTTCACATTGCACGGATAATCCAATAGTATGCTCTTCTCTTAAAATATTCTTTCAATGTCGACGTCATTTTAAATGTACCTCGGCATCAACCATGGCTCCAATACATAATAATCATTTCTTTCTTCCTCCCTTTTCAGATTCCATATTCTCTTTCTGGGAAAAGAAATGTCTGAAATGCTTTGAAGATCTTTTCATTAATAATGTGTTTGCACGTTTTTCTGAATTATCGTCATCATTTAATTTGCCTTCCTCTCACCTATTTCGGTACTTTCAAATTAGGCACTGTCTCCTCTCTGCTCTCTGGGTTTCCCTCTCTGCCTACAAAGTCTCCATGGGAGGAGGCATTTAAACTGAATCTTCATATGGGTGGGATTATCTCTAAGATATATGCAATTATCCTGTCAAAGGATAATTCTCACAGCATTAAAATAATCAGGGCTTGGGAAGAGGAACTTGACCTCGAGTTTGAGGATGACTACTGGAGTAGAGTATTAGACAATGTACGTACCACCACTTTGTGTGCTAGACTTAGCTTTATACAATTTGAAACGATTCACAGAGCTCATCTTTCAAAAGGCAAAACTTTCTAAAATATATCCCAATGTTTCAGATGTGTGTGATAAATGTAAACTTTCACCATGTAAAGTCATATGTTTGCATTTTGTCCCAAGTTGCAAAACTTTTGGAATTATTTCTTTAAAATAGTTTCTGATGTCCTAGGGGTCGAGTTAATTGTTTGCCCTTTGATTGCAATCTTTGGTGTTCATTCTCTGTGTCAGCCTTTAAGCCAGAGACAGGCTGACGTCATAGCTTTTGCATCTCTTCTTGCTAGGCGCAGAATACTGTTATCTTGGACCTCCCCTAAACCCGTCTATTTCAGTTTGGCTCAAAGATTTGGTCTTTTTTTAAAACTTGAATAAATTAAGTACAATATCAGAGGTAGGGGGGAATCTTTTTTTGAAAAATGGCAACAATTTATCACATTCTTTAATGATTTACAAATCTTAGACTGGACTGAGTGGAGGTATATATGTATAACCCTTATTTTATTATTATTATTAATTTGTTTTATGTATTTTTTGTATTTGTATTTTTTGTTTAAAAAGTTTTTTGTTTGTTTGTTTTCCAGATGTCATTGTGTTTTAATTGGGGATTGCTTTGTTGGGGCTGGGTAGGGGTGTATATGAGGTGGTATGAAATGTAAAAATGCAATTTGCAACAAAAAAATGATATGGTAAATAAAACGCTTGTTTTAGCATAATGCTAGCATGTTTAACATGTTTTTAACATAATTTAACATGTTGCTAGTATATTTTAACATGTTTTAGCTTGTTGATACCATGTTTTAACATGATTAGCATGCTTTAACATGTTGTTAGCATGATTTAACACGTTTGTTAGCATGTTGTAACATGTTAACATGTTTTAGCTTGTTGCTAAAAAATGCTTGTTTTAACATACTGCTAGCATATTTTAACATGTTTTAACATGATTTAGCATGTTGCTAGTATATATTAACATGTTAACATGTTTTAGCTTGTTGCTAACATGTTTAAACATGATTAGCATGCTTTAACATGTTGCTAGCATGTTTTTGCATGTTTCTAGCATGATTTAGCACATTGTACTAGGATAGTCGTTAAGCTTTGCTAATGATAGCTTAAATACTCTACATGTCTTATTGTACAAATAAGACATGAAGGTCAGACCTGAGTGGTTTGGTGGTTGTAGCTGGAAAAAAAAATTAGTCGAAGAAGAAGCTTAAATAGTAGACCATGGCTTTGTCAAGCCAGCATAATAAACAGTAAACTGCTTGTGATTCTCTACATTTTTTACTTTAAGGCCCCAGTATACAGAAGATATGAGACAGACACCTGATTGTGAGTGCTGGAGATCCCACAGAGGAAGACGAGGTCTGCGATGAAGAGACAGATGCTCAGATGGAGATGGATGCTGGTTCGGGTTCCTTGGATGGAGCGGCAGAACCGGAACGTCAGGATACAGAGAAACAAACAGACCAGAGACAGAGCTAAACCCACACGCGTGATCAGCACCAACTCAAACGAGTCCTGGAGGAGAGGAAGAGGGAAAATCATCATTTCATATTAAACATCTGAATTAAATGTTAAATCACAGTTTTTCTGGCTCACGGATGTACCTGGACAGGATAGAGAGCCATTAGCACAGCGAAACTACTGAGATGAGAGCAGGAGCAGGCTGTATGAGTGCTGTTAGACCACGCCCCCTCACAGCCCCGCCCAGACCACGCCCCCTCAGCCTCATCCCAGTACACACAGGAGTAAGCCATGCCCTCAGACTCCGCCCTCTCCTGAAGACATAATGATGTAACATAATGACTAAGCAGTTAAGGGGTCATATGAGCAATTTAAATTTTTCCTTTCTCTTTGGAGTGGTACAAGCTCTTGGTGCATAAAGAAAAACTAAAGTCTCAAAGACTAAAGTCCTCAACTCCAAAAAGATATTCTTTATAAAGGTTAAGAGTCAACCATTCCTACCTAAAACGGCTCATTCTAACCCGCCCCCCACATGTCTACGTCCTATGTGGAAATATTAGCATACTGCCGCCCAAATGTTCACGCAAAGAAAAAGGCGTGGTTTCAGTAACCGTAGTTAGTGTTGAAGCAGCATGTCAGGAAGACGCTGTGTGTTTCAGTGCGAAAGAAAAATCACTTTATTTGGCCTTCCGAAAGTAGATTCAATTAGGAATCACTGGTTAAGTTTTATTTACAACAGAACAGCACAACCTAGATGTTTGAATTTGTGCAACGCATTTATGGACGACAGTTTTTTTTTAACCTAGAAAAGAACAAGGCTGGCTGTGCACAAAGGCTAATAAAAAAAAAAAAGGGTCAATTCCTTGAAGAGTGAGAGAGCGAGGGTGTGTGTGTTGTGGTGTGTGAGTGCGATAGATAGAGTGTGTGTGTGTGATTGTGTGTGTTTGTGAGTGTGAGAGAGAGTGTGTGTGTGTGTGGTGTGTGTGTGTGTGTGTGTGTGTGGGGTGTGTGTGTGTGTTGTGTGTGTGTGAGTGTGAAGTTCTGTGGTGCGAGTGTGTGCGTGTGTGTGTGTGAGTGTGAGAGAGAGAGTGTGTGTGTGTGTGTGTGTGGGGCACAGGGTCACATCACAGGAGAGTGAATGGCCTGTCAGAAATCATAGCACGTCAGATGTCTTAACCACGGCTTGTGTACTGCATAATTACTGTGTCTGTCACGCGACTCTGTTCCCCTTTCGGCTTGAACTGATAGTAAAACTAATGACATTATTAACTGTATTGATATTAAATTTGAAAGCTGAAGCTCGCGATTATGATAAGGTGCGTTACATTTCCGACGCGTGCTTGTGGTGTTCGGCCAATCACAATGCACTGGGTCCGCTGGCCAATCAGGCCAAAACAATAATGTGTTTTTTGAAAATTAAAGCATGTCAACATATTCTGTTACCCCAAATAATGATCTTTAAAAAAGCATAATATGACCCCTTTAAAAAGGAAAAAATACATCAACGTTCTGCATGAGAATTGGTGTGTCTCCACTGAGATCTTGTGCTGGTCTGTGTTTGTTGAGCTGATCTGTCAGTATCTTCACCTCCTCGTGTGTGAAGACGAGCATCACCGGCTCTGACAGCTGCTTGGTTTCTGCATTACTGACGACGGCCGTCACCACTTTAGAGTTGAGTTGATAAGTGACGCGTCTCTCTTCATCATCTGATCTCTCGCTGCTCATCTTGTGGAGCAGATCGCTGGATGAGTTCACTTTATAACTGACCAGAGCCGCAAACGCAAAACCTAAAGGCAACATTTACATCTCGTCATGAAAGTGCTGATGGTTTCATAAGTACATATATGTGCACGTGTTTATTTGTACCTGGATATGATTTCCCTACAACTGTTTCCCAGCTGGTGCTGAAGAGGGCGGAGTCTGTGCTCAGAGTGACACGCCCACTGGGCGGAGTCTGATTCCGTGTGACTGCAACCTCAGCGACTGTGATTCACATCATGAAGATTGAATAATTTATCTCCATTCAGTACCAGAGTGTGACTGTGTCTAAACTGAAATGTGTGTGGTTCCTCACAGGTGTTGTGCGTCTCCATCCTGGTCACAGACTCTTTCAGCTGAGGTCCGATCAGACGCATGCTGTTCTCCACCGCGTCCAGAAACTGATTCAGCGTCTCGCCGTCAGCGATGTTTCCTTCAGACAGCAGCTCGTCAGAGGAAGTGAACACATTCTGTCAAACACAGTGAGATTTAGAGGAATATTCCAGGTCAAACTGCTCTACCAACAAGAACAGAAATGCAGAAGAAAACAGGAGGAAAAAGAAAGCTGTTTGTTTCACCTCCAGTAACTGCTCTCCTGTCTTACGGCTGCCATTTGAATCACGCAGAGCCTCACAGCTGTTCCTCAACAGCGCCAGTAAATGCTTCAACTAGAAGACACAGAAATCAAAGTCTGAATACTGATTATTCACCAAATACTATCAAAATAATCACGAAGAGTCATTCTACCTTTACAGGCGCGTCCTCCAAGTGCTCAAAGTGGTCGCAGTTCATCTCTGCGCACAGCAACAAAACACAGTTAATTGTTTTGCACAGCTACACAATAAACACAGACACACACATGCAAGCTGATCGCTCACCGATGCATTTTGACTGGCCGTTGCCATAGTTACTGTAACCCTGGTGACATTTGCAGCTGTATCCGCCTTGATTATTGTAGCAGTGTGCGTTTGTGCCGCAAACATCTGGATCATCTGTACACTCATCGATGTCTGTGAGAGAGAGAAGACTGTCAGTCATATGAATGCAGATTCCTATTATGATATTGTTTTATTTAATAGTGTTGCTTGCATTAAAATATTCTATGCATCTGTGACTCTTGACAAATAGTTTCCACAAATATTGTGCAGCACAACTGTTTTCAACATTGATAATAATCAGAAATGTTTCTTGAGCAGCAGATCAAGCATATTAGAATGATTTCTAAGATCATGTGACACTGAAGACTGGAGTAATGACGCTGAAAATACAGCTGCGCATCACAGAAATACATTACAGTTTAACACATATTCACATAGAAAACTGCTATTTTAAATTGTAATAATCTTTTTCATGTCTTTATTTTAAGATCATTTTTTTTTGAAGATGTCAAGAGGCTGTCTTCACTGGAAAACATCTAATTGAACTTGTAATACTTGTAGCAGCAAACTAATGATGTTCTGTCCTTATACCGCTCGGAGGAGGGATTGGCATGGTAATGTACATGACAATGTTAATGTATTTGGTCTTGGTGGAATAGATCTGCTACGCTGCTGCTGCGGCAGAGCAAGTACCGAGACTTGCTACTGCCAATACATCCACAACATGCTGCTGTGAGCATGTAAGAAATACTGCTGCTGCACATATAACATACATGAATAACCCCCATATAACATACATGAATCACCTCGTAGCAGATCTATACAGGTGGAGCTGGGGAAGGAGGAGGGTTTCTGAAGCAAGCTGCAACTGCTACTGCAAGCACTAGTCATATATTCGAATGTTGAGCAGCGAGCTCATTGGCTACTGATACAGGAGAGAACCAATCAGCTGTGCCATGTGATAATGATGTCATTAGGTCAGATTGAGTTAGACCTATCGGACTGCGCCATCTAGAGTTTCATGCCAGAACTCTGTATTTACTATGCCAACAAAAGTCTCTGTGCTTCTGGATGAAAGCAGGACTTCCTAATCGACCGCTACTAGTTTTATAAATAGCAACTCGTACTGTTTTGCAATGTCTCTTTTTTTGTATGGGAAACCCAAGACAATCTAAAACATTTGTCAAAACGTGTAGTAAACACCAGAGCTCACTGCATGAGACACAATTATGTCAAAATGCAACTCAACTTGATCTATCTCCAGTGTGACAAATCACCCATCCTTTCTATCAGACGTTTTTACATGTTTTGCAAAGGCAAATTTAATGCTTACATTTACTAGATGATAAATTAACGTTACTTGCATGCAAAGTTATAGTGAAATCGTGTGGAGAAGTAGCATACTGCAGTTTCACAGCATCTATTGCATACAGTAAGCTGCTATTTCATCCCAAACAGAGCCCATCATTAATATAGTACTGAGCTGGTGGCAAGAACTGATTATATGAACTTATATTCTATGCTTAAAAAATGCTAAATGCATCACACAGATCTTGAATGGTTATAATCAGGGTAGAAATTAACCAGGGCTTTGGGGGAAAATGTTTGAATTTGTTATCTAATATTTATCTATGTAAATATTTGATGTTCTGATGATGTAATTATGTTCTTTGCTTTGATCAGCAGTCAAATAACAAGCAGTATGATTGAGGACACTCACCTAAACAATCTCCGTCCAGTCTTGAAGGCTGGTATCCATCTCGACACGAGCAATTGTAGGAGCCGATGGTGTTCACACATTCCAGATCACCTGAGCAATCATGTGTTTCCTCAACACACTCATTAATATCTGTTGGGGAAGCAGTCGATATTAGTTACAGTAATTAAAACAGTAGTGGACTCTTATGTCCCATAATCCTCTTTCGTACCCGAACACTGTCCCGTTGCTGCTGTGAAGTTGGGTGTTGTTGACTGGAATCCTTCATTACAGAAGCAGGAGTAGCTTCTATGTGTATTTACACACTGAGCGTGATCGCCACACACACCCGGCGTCACACACTCATCCTCATCTGTAAGAGAGACAATCAGGAAGGAAACATTACAAAGTTAGAAGAGAACTACAGTAACACAAATTCCCATTGTTTGAGTGACATACAGGCCATTATATGTGTGTTATGCCAGAAACATATTGTATTAAAACACATAAAGTGCTCATTACCAACACAGCTGCTGTTTCTTCTTTCAAATCCCTTGTCACATGTGCGAGATTCACAAGACACCAGGAACAGACCTGATGAAGAAAAAGAAAAAACAAGATCTTATTTTTGTGCTACTGAGTGTTTGAAATAACACAGCTCCAGTGTGTTATTTCAAACTGTGTTATTTTAAGTGTCCTCCTTCCACTAGCAGATCTAGTGATTATGTGTAAAGTTCATGTTGTTGATTCAGTAACACTCTGACAGAGTTCATTCAGAGAAAGATTCGCCAAACTGGTACCTCGTGATTCTTTTTGAACGGTTCACTAAGAGACCCGGCCCATCATTTGAACCAGACTACACTGATTGTGAGATATGTTTTTGATTCACTAAAAATAATTGATTCATACGAGTCATTTGAATTGGACTACACAAGTTCTGTGGAATGTTTTCCATTCACTTAACAGAACCGACTTATACGAGTCATTTGAAATGGATACACTGGATGCATTGTATATTTTTGATTCACTAAAAACAACATACTCATTTTAAGAGTCATTTGTGAATTGGACTACACTAGTCAAACTGTGTTTGAGTTTGTGTTTGTTGTCGCGTGCAGTGCAGTCAATTTAAATGAAAGCAATGCAGCTCTGCAAACAGAGAGGTAACTTTGACATGACTTTTCCATGCCGCTGTGGATTTAAACGCTGCAAGATATGAGTGAATAAGATGCAGTCTTCACCGGGGCATGGTTAACTTTTGAACACATTTCAAGAGGACATGTGTGGACTGTTAGCATTCAACAGAATGCCAGAATATTGTATCTGTCTCGTCTTGTGTTCAATACAAGGTAAGTATTCAAAAAGTAATTAACCAACGTTTATAAAGTCTTAATATCGGTATTGAAAGTGATGAAATGGGGGCTTAATACAGTTTTTAGATCCTTAACAAGTAATGCCTGTACATGTATTGTTAGAGCACTTGGTTGCAGTCTGCATGCACAAAACAGCACTGTTGTGTTTTTTTTATGTTTTTTTTGTTTTGGTGTTTCTTTTTTCACATATATACAAAACACTCATCTACTCGCACACACAAATGACCCCAAACGATTGTGGACGTGTTCAGGAAACCACAGATGTGCTGAAGATGTCTATTACGAGCTGAAGCAAGCGAGATGTGTCGAGCGATTCTACGGACTAAACGAACATTTCTCACAACTCTCAGAATAATCTGTTCTTCTGCAGAACGAGAGAGCGCTTCACACCATTTTCAGATCTTCTTTTCTCACCTGCTGTCTTTCAGTTTAACACAGAGCAACAGACGTGATGCTAGATATTCCACCCAACACACACTCACATCATGCATTTCTTTTTTGGTTAACGTTGTGATATTTATTTCAATCTTACATGTCAGTGTCAAATCCAATGTCTAAACTCAGTAAACTGTGATCATAGATAAACCCCTAAATAAAGTTTAAGGGCAGTGAGTGTTTTTTTGTCTATATATTTATCTTTCAGTTTGACTGTTGGTGGTCTGTATAAGCAGAAGGTGGCATTTGAGTAACTAGTTCAGCATTGTGTGTCAGGGGATCATGTGTGTGTGTATAAGTCTGAACTAGAGCGGATGTTCATCTCATCCATCTGTGGTTACTCTTCCGCAAGTTTCACAGTAACATTTGGCAAAATCGTGGTCGACTTCTAGATATAATTCTGCACTCGTCTCAACCCTCCCACAAGACTTTCTTTCTAGCATCTTATATTTTCACTAAGACATTATTTAGTATGTTTATTAAGATGTTTCCACTTGGGAATGAATTTCAGATTTTACGGTCCTTGTTGGGACTTTTGGCTACATGTGTATGTATGCAAACCTTAGCCCACAAACATGGTGCAAAATGAACGGCAAGTGTCAAATGAAAGTGAGGGCACCTACGCTCATGAGATTTTACTCTGTGTCAGAGAGCGTTTCAGTGGGATGCTGAGAAAAACACACAAGGGCTTGTGAAACTGAAGCTCCGTCATAAGAGTTGAGAAAGCTTTAACTGTTGCCGCAACACATTCTGATGTAGAGAGAATGAGAATTGCAGAGAAGTGCTTTTGAAAATCCGTTTGCTTGAGGAACTTTTAATATTCCTGGAACCTTTCAATTGCAAAATATGTTCTTTGAGTTTAGATTATTCAAATGTTCTTCAAAAATGGTTCTTTGAAGAACTGTTCACTGAAAGGTTCTTTGGGAAACGCTAAATAGTTCTTCTTTGGCTTTGGTGGAAAAAAACATTTTGGAACCTTTATTTTTAAGAGTGTAAAATATTCTAGTCTAAAGTGAAATAATAAGTTCTATATAATTAAAGAAACTGGATGTGACGTCATGAGTTTCACTCAATCAGCCTGTGGTTGAATGTAAATTATTATAAGAATTTTAAGATGAAACAAAAAAAAAAACAAGCCATTTTAAAAGAAGCATGTTTTTTAATAACCTAAATAACCTTTTTCCACTATAAAGAACCTTTTGTTCAATTAAAAAAATTCCAAGATTTGTTAAAGGTTCTTCATGGAACCATCACTGTGAATAAATAACTTTTTGTTTTTAATAAGAGTGCTGGTGTCTTCAGCCCTTTTCTTCAAAATGAGAACTGTATTTCTTTCTCTACAGATGAACTAAATGAACTACTTCAATGAAATCCCACATTAACAAAAAGGCATAAAACCTTTAATATCCACCATTAAATAAACTCACTATAGATCCATTGACCAATATACACACACACACACACACACACACTCACACACAGGTTTGTTTTTGTGGTTTATGGGGACTCTCCATAGGCGTAATAGTTTTTATACTGTACAGACCGTATATTCTATTGCCCTACACCACCCTAACCCTAACCCTACCCTCACAGGAGACTTTCTGCTATTTCAGAGTTTCAATACACTCCATTCTGTGTGATTTATAAGCCTTTTGAATTTGTGTCCTCATAAACCACATAAACATGCACACACACCCACACACACACACACACACTCTCTTTCACACACACACTCACACACACACACCACACATAGATACACACACCACACACACACACACAAACCACCCTAACCCTAACCTGCTCAAATGACCAGTCCAGCTTCAACTTAAAGATACTCAACACACCACACACACAGACACCCCACACACACACCAACACACCACCACACACACACACACACACACTCACGCATACACTCACACACACACACACACAAACCGAAACCTACCCCTCACAGGAAACTTTCCGCATTTTTAGATTTTCCAAAAAACTCATTCTGAATTATTTATAAGCCTTTTGGATTTGTGTCCTCATAAACCACATAAACATTCACACACACACACACAGACACACCCACACTCACACACACACACCATCACACACTCACACATCAACACTCACAACCCACACACACACACACACACTCACACACACACACAAACACACAGACACACACCTCATGACTCACACACTACACACACCACACACACAGTACACCACCACACACGACACCCATACTGCACAACACATCACCCGACACACAACACACAGACACACACGACCTGCACACCCACACATAGACACACCATACACACCCACATGCATGGCACACACACACACACACAGACACACACACTCTCTCTCTCTCACTCACACACACAACACACACACACTCACACACACACACACAATACACACACACACAACACACACACACAGACACACACACTCCACACTACACATATCACCCATAACACACACACTCTCTCACACACACGCACGCACGCACTCACACCCACACACACACCACACACAACACACTTGCACACTCACACACACACGAGCACCACAAGTCACACACACAACTCCACAATCACACACACACACAGGTTTGTTTTTAGGGTTTATGGGGACATCCCTAGGCGTAATGGTTGTTATACTGTACAGACCGTATATTCTATTGCCCTACACCAACCCTACCCCTAAACCTACCCCTCACAGGAGACTTTCTGCATTTTTAGATTTTCAAAAAAACTCATTCTGAATTATTTATAAGCCTTTTGAATTTGTGTCCTCATAAACCACATAAACATGCACACACACACACACACACACACACACACACACACACTCACAACACACCACACACACACACACACCACACACACACAGACCCACACACACACACACCACACTCACACACACACGACACACCACACACACACACCACACACACACACACACAGACACACACGCAGACACACACACAGACACACATGCACACACACGCACACCACACAGACACACACACTACACCACACACACACACACACACACACAGCACACAACAGACCACACACACACAACACACACACACACTCTCACACACACACACACACACACACAGCGAACACAGAAACACACACAGCACACACACACAGAGACACACACACACACACCACACACACACAACACAACACACACACACGTCTGCTCATTACCATTCCAGCTTCAACTTAAGATACTCAACACACACAAACACCTACTCACCCAACAGAAGAAGTGCCCACTTCAGCTCCATGTTAGGAAACACCGTAACTGCTGTCAGTCTGTTTATGCTTTGGTTTATGATATGAAATTCCCCAAATAAACCTGTATTCCAGTAAGCCGTCACAGTCTTTCACTTTCTGCCCTTCAGGACTCCTGAGGTCTCCTCTGTCTGATAAGAAGCTCTTTTAAAATAGCTCTCTGTCTCTTTTTCTAAAGTTTCCAGTCAGTTTTCCAGATGATTCCTCCTTGGGACCTTCTCGTCTTTCACTCTTGGTTCTGCTCTGTTTGTCTTAATCCACGCGGTCGGAGAGTCTCCACTATTTTATCTTCTTTTCCCCGCTGGCCTCGTCCGCTATTCCGTCTGCGCTCTTCAGATGTTGGTGCGCTGCTACTGGCAAGTGGCGAGAGAGAGCGGAGGAGAGAGAGAGTCAGAGAGAGAGAGAGAGAGAGAGAGTCAGAGGGGGATAGATGAGAGAGAGCGAGAGAGTGCCCGGTAGTGAGTCGATCTAAGGCTGGTATTTATTTGATATATCTCTAGCAATATATTCCTTGGTGCGTGGATGGATTTCAGATCGAGAGTAGACGTCATCGTTCTGTCTTGGTTAATCTAGCCTCGCGTCCTAGTCTCTCGTCCTGGATTGATATGGCCTATCGTCTCTATAGTCAGCATCTTGCTGTCTCGACCTATCTAAGCGTTCTGCGGCGGGCATGGCTTCGAGTGTGGTCTGTGTCGAGGATGATAGATCCGAGCTTTCCTCAGCGTGGTCTGGTATCTATCTAGTATTTACTAGATACGTTCTGCGTGTCGTCCTATCGTTCGCTCTCGCGTCATCTTTGAGGGCGCGCTCTCTACTCTGCTTTGGTTCTTTTCGGTCGCTTCTTCTGGGCTTTGGTTTGGTGGCGGTGCGTCGCGCGCGGGCCCCTACGATTCAGCGTCTCGCGTTTCTCTTCGATACGCTCTTCCTCGGGGTGCTTCGGCTCACTCTCCTCCGTTGGCCATGTTTCAGTTCTCTCCTCTGAGTCTTATTTTGCTGTTGTTTCCGCGCGTCTCTCTCTCGCTCTTCCGGCGTTCGGGCCTCGCATATCCTGTGGCCTATGTATTTCGGTCGCGGCTCTCGCGGCGTCTCTTCCTACGGGCTGTCTCTCCATGGTCTCGCGCTCTTGCATTCTGCTCTGCGCGCTTCTTTCTTTCGTCTCTCTTTTGTTCTGTCGGGCTTTCCTCTCTACGTTCTTTATTACTCTGCTCTGCTCGATTTTTCTCTGTTGATGCGGTTCGGTCTTTCTACCTCTATACTGTCGCATTCTCTCTCTCGTTTCGTTTCGCATGCTTCTCTCTCTTTATTTTTACGAGGCCACTCTGTGCTCACTGTGTGCCTCTCTCGTCTCCTATTTACAGGTGTTCTCTCTCTGTTTTCTGAGTTCTTTTCGTTCTTTTTCTCCGCGTCCTCGTTTCCGTTTCTCTTCGTCTTTTGCCTCTTATCTTTACCGCGTACATGCTGCTGTTCGCTCCCTACTGCCTCGCTGTCTTTTCTGCTCCTCTGTTCCTCTATCTTCGTTCTCTCTGTTGCTCTTTCTCTCGTTGCGTCTCTTTCCTGATTCCTTTGGTTCGGCGGCTCGCGCTCTCTCTCTCTTTCAGCCCCCTGTGTCTTTCGTTCCTCGCTCTCTGTCCGGTCATTTCCTTGACGCTGCGCTGGCTCTCGCTCGTGCGCGCGCCACTCACGTGCGGTTCGTTGCTGCTCTCTCTGTATCGCTTGGCCGGTCGCGCGGTCGCGGTGTGTGCTCTCTCGCCTGGCTGCCCGCTCTTTCGTGCTGGCTTTCGCGGCCTAACTCTTTTCTGCCCTTTCTGCTCTCTTTCTGTTCTACAATGGTTGGTGTAGCGTATTCTACTCTCTCTCTCTTCTCACTTTTGTGTGTCCAGCATTAATGCACACTAAATGTGAGCGCTCTTGTTTCCCTTTTCAACATTTACTCCATTTTCCACAACCACCAAAAAGATGTCTGTTCAAGATCCGCTTCATCTGGACAGCATCTGCTGTCGTACAACCTCTGATAGACGTCCTCTAGATGGTCCGTTTTGCAATGCCCATTCTACATCCTAAGGTCATCTTCAGACAATCTCCTACACATCTGAGTGGGAAACCTCCTCCATGACGTACGTCAGATGAGCAAACGACACTCCTCTAAACATACGTCTCGTCTCGCAGATGTAATGCAGACGTCAAATAGAGTCTCTGTGACTATAGTTAAACCATGGTAGACATTGCCACACTAACCGTAGTTTAAGCATGTTATTTGTAGTAAAACTGTGGTTATACAAATGGTAATCAATACGCCAAAAAACATGGTTTCTACACTTTTACTATAAGGCATAAACCTGGTTCATTTTCGTAAGTCAAGGAACTAACTTGAAACCTTTACAGACTTGTTTTTCAGTGGCAGTACTTTATATTCCACGTAATATTTTCCTATTATACTTGCGCCTGGCAAGATAGATGTTTTCGCGCCGTGGGTCGACAGACTCAAATGCAGAGCGGAGGGCTTATTTGTGGGGGGGACACGTCAGCAGTGCCCACCCACAAACCAAGACCACTCACACACACACACACACAGAGGAACGGTGTTGAAGCTCACGCTGATGAGGTCACATCCCTGATTGCACAACAGGTTTTTTGTGGCCAATACACACAAAGGTACACCGGACAACAGGACACCATCGGAATATACTACTGGTTCTGTTTATATATATATATAAGGATGTATTTATGAACGGTCATATTTACAGTTCTGATCTGACTGACGGGTCAAACTGAGAATATGAGCACAGATATAACTGAATAT